>CM045445.1:442893-539318 GCA_024666655.1 Dascyllus trimaculatus | reverse complement strand
TCAATTTAGGTGAGTACACATAATGTTGTGAATAAGATCTATATTAACGCTTTCTTCCTTTTTCTTTTTTTTTTTTCAAAAATAGCAGCAAACTTACATCTTGACCTTTTTCTTTTTTCTTTTCTAGGTACAATATGTGAATGGGCGTGTGGGAATGTAAGGTGTGCAGAATATCAGTAGTAAGCAGGTATGAATTACTGAAACATTGCAAGCTAAAGCATGGCCACCATGGAAACAGATTCAGGCATCCATGCCCATATTCTGATTGTCCCTGCACATTTATCTTATGGAATAGTCTTTTGAGTCATATATATCGCAGTCACCAAACCCAAGCATCTTCAAAGACATCAGAGTTATCTACATTTTCTTGTCAGTTATGTGCATGTCATGAGATTTCAAATGAAAGAGATTATTTCAGTCATATAAATGAACATTTACGTAAACATGAAACGGTAACATGTATGTTTAAAGGTTGTGTATTTAAAACTAATGTCTATAATACATTTCAAACCCACAGAAACAGGAAGCACAATCCCCATACATTAAGCGATTTTAAACCTGAGATTGTCAGTATCATTACTGGATTACAAGAGTCAGTTGCTGACGTTGCGTCCTGTGCTGCAGACACAGATGTAGAATCTGAAACTGATTTTACTGCACATAGTTTTTCCAGTATTGAAGATATTTCCAAAGTTGTTGAGGAGAACATCGCCTCAGTTCTGTTGAAGTTGGAACATATTTTGTTTGTACCAGCCACAGCAATTAATGAATTACTGCATGAATTACACTATTTGTTAAGCTCCCCATCTGTTCCCATCATCTTTAACAGTCTGTCTAACATTCTTAAAAATCACAGTGTTCAAGTTGATGAGTCAGTTGTCAAAGAGCTTGCTCAAGAAGTGTGCCAGTCCAGTCCTGTGGCCAAAGCCTTTGCAAAAGATGGGCCACTGGCTACAGCATACAAAAGGAAGCAATATTATAAAAAACATTTCAATGTGGTGAGCCCAGTTGAGTACATCCTTTGTCCTAAGACCAATAGGACATTTCAATATATTCCTATTTTGCCCTCTTTGCAGCATCTGTTAAGTAACAGTGACATTTTAAAAAGTGTAGTCCATACCCACAAGACACAGGAAAATACTTCAGGTGTAGTGCAGTATAAATCAATAAAAGATGGAATTTACCATAAAGAAAATGTTTTTTTCAGTGGAGAGGATTTGAAATTATCAATATCCCTATATGTTGATGACTTTGAGGTTTGTAACCCCTTAGGCACATCGAGAAAAACCCATAAACTTTGTGGTGTCTACTGGATTTTGAATAATTTGCCACCTGGATCTCACTCAGCTCTTTCTTCCATCTACTTGGCTGTATTATGCAAGACTACTGATGTAAAGGCGTATGGCTATGAAAAAATTTTAGAGCCCCTCTTACAGGATTTGGTTATTTTAGAGAAGCATGGTGTTTTTGTTTCAGGTCTTGGAGAGTTTGTGAAAGGCACAATCGAGACGGTAATTGCAGATAATTTAGGAGCCCATGGGATAGCAGGCTTCACTGAAAGCTTTTCGGGTGTCTACTTCTGCAGGTTTTGTACAGGTGAGCGATCAGATATTCAGACTAAGGCTGTTCAGTCAGGTCATTTTAACATTCGAACAAAAGACATACATGACAAACAAGTTAAATTTGCAAGGGAATCCTCAACCATCTTTTGTGGTGTAAAGGGAGAGTGTGTGTTTACCAAGAGTTTATCTTATTTTCATGTTACTCAGGGCTACCCTCCTGACATAGTTCATGATTTATTTGAGGGTGTTATTCCAGTAGAGATTGCCCTCTGCATTGATGTATTCATTTCCAAAAAGTATCTGTCTCTCAACTCTCTTAATGAATTAATCCTGAACTTTCCATATAAGTGGGGCGATAGAACTAATAAACCTCATATTATACCACGCACTTACGCCTCTACAAAGACCATTGGAGGTAACGCCCACGAAAACTGGAATTTATTGAGGCTGCTTCCTTTTATCATAGGAGACTTGATACCAAAAGCAGAGTCTGCTTGGCTTGTGTTGCTTGATTTAAAAGAAATCGTTGAACTCGCTGTTGCCCCTCTTCATAACAAAGAAACAGTTGCCTACCTGGCTTGCAAAATCACAGAACACAGAGATAGATACTTGGAGCTTTTTCCTGAACGATTCTTGCCAAAACATCACTTTCTTGAGCACTACCCTCAAATGATCGAATGTTTTGGGCCTTTAGTGGGGCAATGGACTATGAGGTTTGAAGCAAAGCATAGCTTCTTTAAGGAAGTTGCTCGGCATACAAATTGTTTCAAGAATATATCACTCACACTAGCAACCAAACATCAGCAAATGATTGCATATCATATCAATGCTTCCCACCTTAAATCCTCATTAGAAGTTGCAAATGTTTCTACCCTTCATGTGGATGTATTGAACAAGGAAGTAGCAGCAAGCCTCAGGCAAAAATACCCTATGATGAATGAGGTACATCTAGCAAAAAATGCAACTAACAAAGGAATCTCTTACAGAATTGGCATGTTGATTCCTTATGGTTCAACCTGTGGTCTGCCAGAATTTGCAGAAATTCTCCAAATGTGCATTGTCAACAACAGCTTGAGCTTTGTTATAAGAATATTGTGTGGGTGGTATTATGAGCATTTCCGAGCATATGAAGTGACCATGTCACCTAATAGAGGGGTTGCCCTAGTTGATGCTGAAGACCTGGCCGATGCTTATCCACTCTGTGAGTACACTGTAGGTGTAAGACGGATGGTTACCTTGAAAAGGCATATCATTGTATAAGGTGGGTCTATGATGTATTTTTGTCTCACTAATTTTATGAAGTAGGTGTGCAACAAATAATTGCATAACTAGTCAGCCATCTGAAAAGATACTGAATTATACTCAGCAATTTTGTGGTTTGTCATGTAAATATTTGGAGGTTTTTTTGTTATTTTTTAAATTTATTTATCAAACAAACTATGACTGGTATTGTGTTTTCATGTAATTGCTGCTAATTCAAAATCCAGGTACATTTAATTTGCCTAAATTTCTAATACAGAAATTTAATGAGAAAAATATGCTTTTGAATAAAACCATGACAGAATCACTGATGCAAGGCCTACTACATAGTGACATCCATATTCTGTTCTAATTGCCATATGAAAGTTAAGAGTTACTTCACTCATAAAGCATAATTTAGGTTCTTTTGGGCTAATTGTTAAAGGGGGAATTTGGTATTTTTTAATGTATTTTCTCAGGTTTTTGTGATGGAAGTGGCTGATAGGAACAACAATTCTTGAAATTGGTCTGATATCAAGGAAGAACATTTCAGCTGACAGAAACAAAACTTTGGTTCATTGTAATTCTTCGAGGTAACTGCACTGTCCAAGTAAGTTCACTAAAAGTGCTTATTTTTGCCTTGGACTGGCTCAGGTTGTTACTGTGTCTGAAAATACTAAGGAAAGAACCACTGAGACATACCATTTTAAAGAGCAAAAATGAGTGAAGATGGTTTTGCTGGGTTCTATTTTTTCCATTGAGTTTGTTGATTATGATGGTGTGAAGGGAGTCTGGTTAAGATTGGCAAAAGCAGTG
The DNA here is from genome assembly GCA_024666655.1 of Dascyllus trimaculatus. NCBI lineage: Eukaryota > Metazoa > Chordata > Actinopteri > Pomacentridae > Dascyllus > Dascyllus trimaculatus. Next base: position 535,701 of record CM045445.1, on the reverse strand, counting down.
AAACTGCTGTTTCTGGATTAAAAAATGTGTCTTTAAGTCTGTCTTTGTAGCAGTTCCTCCCATTATGTTGGTGGACACTTGCAAAAACAAACACTTCTAGTGATGGTGTGAAGTTGCTTCTGCCAGCTGCATCAAAAGTATTCAAAGTATTAGATTTTTTTGGCACTTTTAGATTTATTTACATGCTAAGAATTACTGCTGTGCCCTACAAGCTGCACCAAATGCATAGCCACTGCAATGTAACAAAGGAAGTCAAGGCTCAAGTTATACAGTTTGGGAGACTTTATGGGAGAATTTGGCTCACATAATGATGAAAATAAACATTATGAAGTTCTGATATGAAGCTGCAGTAATGGTTGTGTACTTTTTGTAACTTCTGTTTTCTATGTTTTGTTGTCTAGAATAGGGTGATTCAAAGATGTCAAGTCCCATCCACCTGAGAATCGTTTTTGGTGGAGATGATGCCAGAAAACTTACCCTCATGTCAGGGATGCCAGCATCTGTGGATCAACTTGTCCATGAGATAAAGACTTTTTTTGGACTTACAGAGCAGTTCAGGCTCCAATACAAGGATGTAGACTTTGGAAATGAGTATGTTAATCTAATGTCAACCAGTGAAATAAGAGATAGGGATACTCTCAAAGTGGTATTTTTTTCTTGTGAAGAAACAAGCTTCAGCATTCCAGAGACTCTACCATCTTGCAGCACCAGCATGCAAATAACCTCACCCAGCACATCACACAGTTCTGAGATCCCAGGAAGCTTGTCCACAAACACCCTCAGCTCTCCACCCCTTGACCAAGTGAGTTTGTCTTCTGATCATTCATTTGGCAGTGCAGACACCATCATTTTGGAGCCGATTCCAGAGTCAAGAACATCCACTTGGCCTTCAATCTTCACTGTTCCCCGCTTTTCATATTTGGCTGAAATTCAGCTGCAAACGGCAAATGCAGAATTCAGAGCAAATGGCACTCTTCTTATCCCTCCACCAAAGTTAAGAATGGACATCCTTGAAGGTATGGCTGAAGAGATCTTCAAATACACAGCATATCCTAGTGACTCCCAAATTGAAGAGGCTGCTGAAGTTCTGGTGCTTACTCATCCATGCTTGATGCAGAGAGGAACTTGTGCTGGCCATGAAGGATGGAAACAATATCTAAAGACAAAAGTTGCCAATTTTCGCACAAAACTTTGCAAGATTGGACTCCCAGAGGTCACCGTAAACTCTCTCAAGAACAAGCGCAGAGGTCAAGACAAGGCAGCTGCAAGCATAAAAAAACCAAGGAAAGCAGAGGTTAACTTCCTGCCATCACTCCCTGGAGGAGAAACAAGAGAGAGTCTTGAAGATGAACGGGTAGCTCTCTTGACAGAGGTGAAAAAGAGAAACAATGAAGCTGTGGTCAAGGGGAAAATGCAGCGGACCTTTTCCTACAGACGTCAGGAGGTTGTCCATAACGAACCTGTGATCTCTGAATTTGTAAACAGGTGGCCTGCCTTGTTTACAGTGAGTGAAGTGAGTATTGATATTGATGTTTTGCATGCTGTTTTAAGTACAAATATTTTTCCCTGGTTAAAAGTTTTTTATTCAGTCTTAACATTTTTGTATTCTAAATTCCATGTGAACTGTTATTTATTTTCCCTGGTATTATATGGATAGTATTTCTTAAGAAAATTAATGTCAAAGACTAACTATAAAATATGAGATTAAGTTGACTATGAGTTGAAGTAAAATCCTGTGTAGAGGGTTGGCCCATTGTGGCACAGGGTTGCCCACTCTGATGGAAAAATTGCATGGCAATGAAGCAGCCTGCACCACATTGGAAAATTTTCATCTTGCTGTGTGGACAGCGAATGCTTTCAGGCCACATTGTGTTGAAAATGTGGTACTGCTATCTTTAAGAACACATTTTGTAACAGTTTCAGTTTGGCAGTCCTAAACTAAGGGAAGCAAATTATAAAACTCCCTACAAAATGTTACATCCAGACAACACATAATTCATGAAATTAGAGCTCTATTTTGGCTGTAATTCAACTGCCCAAGTTTCAAGGGCTTATAAAAGATATTACCCCAATAGCAATTGTCCTGTTACAGTCAAAAGTCGGTTTGTTCTTCTCTTCAGCTCAGAAAATGTTTTTTCTTAAAACATGGAAATTTAGACCACTGTTGTTTAGATGTCTCATGTATTTTCTTTCACCTTTTCCTCTTACAGATAAATGCTGAATTCATGCGTATAACAACTTTGCCACTTCAAGCCAAGTTCCTCAGACAACTTGACCAATACACAGCTAGCTTGATCAAGATCTTCAGCAGCAGAGGCGGGGCTGCTGGAAAGAAGATCCGATTGCTCATGGCTCCGATAGCTAAGGCAAGTACATTAAACTGTTGCATTATTTAACGAAATAAAATCTTTCTTTCAGTCTAACACTTAGCTGAGAAGTGTTCCTGTATTATTAAAACTGGAATTTTTAAATGGAATTTCACAAAGTTTTATTCAAATCAATATATAACTCTGAGGGTGTTTTCACAGCAGTAGTTTGGTTCATGTGGTCCAAACCAAGGAAAAATGACATCTTGTTGCATTTTAGTCCTGGTGTGGTTCATGTTGACACGAACACTTTACAAACGAATCAAGAGAACTAAGCATTAAGTTGCACAGACTGAAAGGTAACTCCTTGATTTTAAAGCTTTGGCAATTACTGTCCTGCATCACCAGAGTCCACATAGGAAAGTCTAATTGCTGTGGCTGACAGAAGTTTATGAAGTACTTAAATCCTACTGATTTTTTTTATGTTCCTTGTGTGACAAAGAGTTCATAAAGAAATTGATTATAAACATAAATATTTGACAGCAAATTGACTAGATGTTATAAATAATGACCAACAGGTAGAGATAAGATGAAAAGAATGTGGCTTATACAGTAATGATTTGGGGCTAAATCTCTGTGGAATCACTGCTGCACACTCTTTGATTAACTTTATGAACTGGCAGAGTACATGGAGTAGGAGATAAGCACAAAAGTTTTAACTGGTTTTGATCCATTGTTCAGGAAAAATATCCACACTGACACACTTTTGTGTTATTATGGTTACCAAATGATTTGCATAAATATACAGGGCTTATTCATGGTTGCTTAAAGATGTCTTCCTGAACAGATTTTAAGATCAGCAGAAGGATTTATTTGTAGTTAGGCATCTAAAATTATTGTAAAATCACATGCTGTCTGCTATCATTAAATCCTGTGGTTAGTTGATTTGCTTTCATAAATTTTTTTTTGTCTATTGTTGTTATTAAGAATAAGACAGCATCCTGGAAAATGTCTTACGTTTGAAATTGGAGAATTGTTTTTAATATGCCGTCTTTTTTAGGGGGAAAACATTGAAATGAAGAGAGACTGTGTCATAAGAAGTCTGTGCGTCTACCTCAACGAGGACAGCAACACGCTTGTCAAGGAGTACCTGGTTAGTAATAGCATTTTACTGTAAGCTTTTGATATTTTGCTTGCATTTTTTTCCTTTATTTCATAACGGTCTTTTTTCACCATTAGTCCGTCAACTGTGAGGAAACTAAGAGAGACATCGCACAGACCACCATGGGGATTTATGTGATTCGCCAAGAAGGTGCTGATGAAGAGGATGAGCCAGAGGCTGCTGGCGTGGTGATCGAGGGTGTGGAGCTCCTACGCAATCTGAGGAGCATCTCTTTTGGATTTGTCATGCTTTTTGGGCTTATTTACACACTCAACCTGAGTTATCCCCAGGAACTCAAGTACACATTTGAGTTCTTCCAGAAAGTGCTGATGACCTTGGATGGTAACAAACTGTCCCCAAAGGTCCAAACACTTAAGATAAAGATGCTCCAGTAAGTACTCAGTACAGCGCCGGACAGTTGAGCTTGTCACATTTTAGACAATGCAATTTTGATAACTTGGAAAACATTTGAACCGAGCCCATGAGCAAAACAAAGCTTTGTAATGAAGGTTATGTTTCTTTTATTTTTTGGCATCTTCCATTGGCACTTCCATTTGAAATTGTTTCTTATGATCTCATGTTTCAAGGATGGAGCATTAAGAGGAGACTGCTGTTGGACCTTTTTTTGCTTTGAGATATTTTTCTTTCCATCTTTGCTACACCTTTCACTTAACGACTTTTAACTGGTATGTGAATCACTGTTAGCTGTTCGGCAGTGATAGAAAGAAGCAAGAGGACTTCTGTGAAACTCGCATTGCCCTTTAAATATTACCAAGTGACAGTTAAGATTCCTCAACTCAGTCAGTTTGGAAACTGAAGGATGTTCGCAATGGACAAATGTTAACGTCATTAGATGTTATTTGATGACATTCGTGGAATTATACTGTATGTTAATCCAGCGTAAACAGATGCCTTCATATAATGTCCATTTTCATTGTGATCCTGATGGCTTTACATTACACATGCTCATCATTGGTGTTTACAAAGTTCATTAGATGGTTGTTTACCTATGTGGATTCATTCTCTTCTTATTGATCCACCTTCCTCTTGTTAGTTTCTGCACCCTCAGAGCTGCTGTAAGCTGCTCTCTGTAGGGCTTGTTCAGATTGATTTAGGTGGACACTTTTCTGGCATGGGCACAGATATGTTTGCCATATTTGCCTTAATATTTCACACACTCCTCTGTATCATTGACTGTTGGATGTTAACCATGCCTCACTTTTATTGTGCAAGTAAGCTGGGCTTGCTCTGTCCATTCTGGTGATGCTTTAAGTGTCCTTGAAATTACAACTTATTAGTTTGTTTTTTTCTTTCTTTTTATACAGGCAAAAGGGTTGTTTTTATTTGTTTTCCAATTAGTTTTGATGAGGATTCTGCAACCCTTAACATAGCATTGAACTTGGAAGTGGTGTTTTTGTTTGAGATGGGTGTTGTTTTTTTGGTTGAAATCTTGAACTGATACTCTTCTGCCTTAATTATGATCTATGATGTCAATACTCAGGAAAGCCTGATGTTTTTATTTTGTGATTATTAGTGATTACAGATTGGTTTTATGTATTAGAAACCTTTTTGAATGGTTCCAGATGAATGCCAAATGTAATGTTCTTAAAATGTAATGCTCTCAGAAGTTTTAAAGTGTTTAGATTTGTATGTTTTTACATCTGAATGTTAGAGCTCTAGTGCACAACTGTTACATAAAAATGAATGACTGTTATATACAAGCCATTGCAAAAGAGTGTCCAATACATTCATGCCATTGACAAATGAGCTGTCACAATGCTGATTAAGCCTCACTTCCACATTCTGTTGTATATTCACTCTGTATTTCTCAGTATAGCAGCATTTTGAATCTTGTCCGGCAGCATTCCTGCGCCGGTGCTCAGGAGGAAATTTGTTTTACTTCAAGACTGAGAGGACAAGCACACTTTAATACCGTTTTACTTTGTTTATCCTGGACCTTAGTTCATGTTATTTTTGAACAATATTATTGAGCCCTCATTTAATGCTCATGTTTTTGTATTAATACCTCATTAATATTGTAACAGATTTTTATTTCTGAGTTTAAATGTCATGGATTATGGCGTAAAGCCATAGGCTTTTATGCTCAAGTACTGTTGGGTTTACAATAAAAGTTTAACTTTTTCAGAACTTTTGTGTGTGGGATGCTTAAATAGACTCATAAGGTTTATGCAAAAGTTCACATTAACTTTATTTTTATTAATGAAATGAACACATAAAGTTTATGTAAAAAAGTGCATTAAATTTAACTTAAACTCAGTTTAATAAAGAATGATGACATTTATGTTAACTATACATGATAAAAACATTCAGTTTAATGTGACCTTTTACTTTCAACTTATGTGGTGGAATTACATGGAAAATTTACATGTAATTAAAATACATAAAGTTGACATTTTTGGCTTGATTATTTTTTTGAGTGTACAGCAAGATTACAGTACTTTGCTGTGTGTATAAATTAAAGTAATTTACTGTAGTTTATTTTACTGTAAAAGCAATGCAATTTAGTAGCTAGTAATTTACAGTAAAATTACAATTTAAATAATACTGTAACATATTATAATTTTTACCTGTTAACTGTGATTTTACTGTTTTTTACTTTTACAAACATGCTTTTGATCTGCTCAATAAAAATGAAAACAACAAAGACAACGGCAATTTTAACCTTTTAATCCTTTTAAACTTTTTTTTTGAAAAAAAAAAACAAAACAAAAAACGCACTTGAAAGTGTACTCAATCTTAAAACCATCCATTCATCCATCCATCCATTGTCTTCCGCTTATCCGGGGCCTGGTCGCGGAGGCAGCAGTCTAAGCAGAGAGGCCCAGACTTCCCTCGCCCCAGACACCTCCTCCAGTTCTTCCGGTGGGACCCCGAGGTGTTCCCAGGCCAGCCGAGAGACATAGTCCCTCCAGCGTGTCCTCGGTCTACCCCGAGGCCTCCTCCCCGTGGGACATGCCCGGAACACCTCCCCAGGGAGGCGTCCCAAAGGCATCCGGAACAGATGTCCAAGCCACCTCAACTGACCCCTCTCGATGTGGAGAAGTAGCGGCTCTACTCCGAGCTCCTCCCTGGTGACAGAGCTCCTCACCCGATCTCGAAGGGTGCGCCCAGCCACCCTGCGGAGGAAACTCATTTCAGCCGCTTGTATCCGGGACCTCGTTCTTTCGGTCATGACCCAAAGCTCATGACCATAGGTGAGAGTAGGAACGTAGATTGACCGGTAAATACAGAGCCTCGCCTTTTGGCTTAGCTCCTTCTTCACCACGACGGATCTTAAAACCATTTAAACTTTTTTTTAGAACATTAGAATAGAACACACAGATCTTTGCATGTCTACATTGACAGCCATCTTGGGGTTAATGTCCAAGAAGCACCTGTAAACAATAGGCTAAGAAAACAATTTTAAGTTTTACACAGATTTATGGATTGCATAATTTATCCAAGTCACTGTGCAGTGCAGTAGTGCCCCTTTCCCTAAAAATATACTACTGCAGACTCAAACCAAAGTCAGCACAAATGTATCCTTGTTTATAAAGGTGGTTCGTGCCCACTTGTGTTTTCTGGAGCAGTATCACAGGAACTGGCCTCTTTTACCACTGCTGGGACCGGCTATGCATGTGCATGTGTTGTCATGAAGTCCCATTACAGCGTGCGTATGCACAGCTAACAGAGAACTCAGGTGCAGCCATCGCTCTGCCACTTGAGTGACACACAGATTGCCCGACAAAATGAATCAAAAAATGAAACTCACTGATTTTATCGAACTGCTGTTGCAGCCCAAGACTGCGGTCAACCCATATATATCCCCTCCAAAATTCACAACAACCCATAAAATTAAATGAAGAAGCTGGCAAGCTACAAGCAACATGGCATTAGCAGTAATTCACTAACTCAATATTTACATCAAAAAGTAGAGTCCTTAGACAGGCTTTGGTTTGGCATGTGCAACAAAAACCTTGGATCAGAGAAAAAAAGACATTATCATGTGACACACACACACACATTTCATATTACAAAAATATGTCATGGGCATATGTGTGTGCAGTGTTGGGAAAGTTCAATTTCTACATGAACTAGTTCAAAGTTCAGTTCACAAATTTTAAAATGAACTAGTTCAGTTCATAGTTCATAATTCAAAATTCAAATTCAAAACATTTTGAACTAAATTCACTGTTCCAAAAATGAACTATTTCATAGTTCTTTTTATTCAATATGTTGCTGCGAACGATAACCCTCAGAATACTGGCATTTCCCCATTGTTGCCACCCATTCAGTCCACACTAGTAGTCAGCTGCAGCTTCCACCCCTACAGTATATTTTCAAAAACATGAGGAAAAACTTGCTGCTTGAATGGTCTTTTTTAATGAGGAATTATTAAAACAAAAACAGGACAGTCGTCCTTAAGGTGCAAAGGTTTTTCCATTTCATTAATTTTCCAAACCTGGAAAAACTTCACATCAAATTCCATTTCAGTCCATTCTTGAAAGGCCAGCCGGGTGCTTTAGTTCAATGTGCCGTCTCAGGTTTGCTGTTGACGTTGATGATGTACCGAGTTGCTTTTTGAAACTCGATGGGCAAAGTTTACACAAAAAGGTAAGATTTTTCCCACCTGGATCATCACTGACCTTTTCATTAAATTCTTTTAAGTAATCATACGAAGATGAAGTATTAATCGTGGAGGTGGAGTCTGAGGTAGTGCTGCAGCCTTACATTTGTTTTTGGCGAGATGCTTTGCATTTTGATGATGCATGTGGCGGTGCAACTCTGCGGTGGCTGCTGTTGCCAGATTGGGTGTTTTCCGCCTACATATTAAAGTGTGTGTGTGTTTGTGTGTAAAGTGTGTTTATGGTGTGCTTTAGCCGGGGTTTTGCCTGGAAGCCTCTGTGGAAATCTGGCACTCTCTTAAACAAAGTTGAACTGTGAGAGAGCGCCGTTCACAAACGCCAGAATGAGCGCGCTCACAGTAACGTTCATCAGGCAGAATTACAGTACGTTCAGTTCATGTTCGCCCAAAATATGAACGAGTTCATCAACGAACGCTCACTGAACTTGTTCAGGCACAACACTGTGTGTGTGTTGGTGCAAAAGGGAACACTGATCATTTTCAGACTGTCTGCGATCACATTTAACTGTGCGGAGCAACACTGAATGAAAACAGACTAGCTATCATTAAAGAAAAGAAATAAATGGAGTGTGTTGTTCATATTTGTTCATAAACTTTGTAATGTTTAGATATTTCTTTAACAAAAATTTTTATTTTGATCAGCGCTTTACATGGAAGTACTTTATTTTGAAGGACTCTCTTAGAGAAACAGGAAGTGTAGTGGCAACGTGATGCAGACAGAGAAGATGTCAAACGTTCCTTGTTCGAAACTCACTTACCTTAAATACTACCAACACGAAGGAGGCAATGCCGTGAGTAATAATTTATGTTGCATAAATTAGTCTGGGATAAAAATAAATTAGAAATAAATATTAGAAAACGGTTGTTTTGCATTAGATTAAAAACGATTTACATTTAAATGTTTTAACACAGGAAAAAGGACAGGACAGCATGTAACATCATTATATTTATGTTTGCTTCAGTTTTTACTCCATGCCCATGTACCAAATGAAGAGCCTTCAGTAAATGGTCAACCTTACTACATGACTCTGTCATTTTTGGAGTGGAGTTTAGTTCACTGTTGAACTGAAGTACACATATACACTTTGGTAAGAACAGCATAGTAAAAAGGCAGACATCAGCCGTGCTGGCAGCTAAGAAAGATGGCAGAGAGGCACAGCGATACATCTTCAACTTCAAGCAGAAGAAGCTCACGGACATCATGCTCGACAGCCAGTGTCGCAGCACGTGCCCGTGCTAAAGCGAAGCCTGCCACTTGATCACAACTTGATGCTGAAATGGAAGCACTTACCTTCAAGCAGATGCAGCCATTGCAGAAGCTGAAGCCTTGGAGGCTATCGAAACAATGTGAGACTTTAAAGTGCTGGATGCCGTCTCAGAAGAGGAAAAAATGGATCGCACAAGTGAGTTTGTTAAATCTCAAAAAGAATCTTACCCAGGCAAAAGTCGGCCCGCCACACTTGTCATCTCTCCCTCGCAAGTCTGTGACAATGCTAACTATCCAACACAGCAGGCCCAAGTAACAGATAGTAAATGTCCATCACATGCTAACTCCATTAGCAGACCAAGTTCATTTAACAATCAAATAGAAAGTACACCATATTCTATTAAAGATGAATATCAGCCCTCCTATGGAGAATATGATCACCAAAGACATTTAAGCAAGACTTACTCCAAATTAAATGTTTCAGCCCAGCCTTACAGTCCCCATGGCACACCAGTAGCTAATACTAATCCGACCACGACTGAACCTCTCATACACCTTCTAGTTCGACGAGACTTGGTGAGCTCTAGCCTGTATCAGTTTGATGAAAGGGCTGAAAACTACCACGCTTGGCACTCATCCTACACCAGTGCCACTAGAGGCCTGGACCTCACTCCAATGGAAGAATTGGACTTAATGACAAAATGGCTTGGTAACGAATCTGGTGAACTTGTCAGACGGATGCGCTCTGTGCATGTAAATAACTCAACAGCAGCTCTTACAATGGCATGGGAGACACTCCACGAATGCTATGTAGCTCCTCAAATAATAGAGAGGTCCCTATTCAAAAGGCTGGATGAATTTCCAAGAGTGTCAGTAAAAGACAATAGAAAGCTACAAGAACTTGGTGACCTGCTCATGGAGCTACAGTGCGCAAAGGAGGATGGCAATCTCCTAGGACTGTTTTACTTAGACACTGCACAAGGCATAAACCCCAACGTTAAGAGACTACCTTATGTACTTCAAGAAAAATGGGTGTCCGCTAGCTCCAAGTGGAAGGAAGATAATGGTGGCTGTTGCCCACCATTCGCATACTTTGCCAGGTTTGTCTGCCATGGGGCAAGAAAGTGCAATGGCCCAAGTTTCGTTCTTCCTAGCAGTAGCACCATAGCTACAAAACAAGATCAACTTACCTTCAAAAGTCACAGCTCCAGAAACGCAATCCCAGTTCACAACACCAACGTCTCTTTGGAGAATTCTGATACAGATCCTGTAAACAGCGACGACAACCTAGTCAAAACATGCCCAATCCACAACAAACCACACCTAAGGAGGGTTACCAAACATATCCCAGAGTTAGAACCTCAGGCAAAGATCTTACTGTTACTCGGCAGAGACGTCATCAGAGTGCATGAAGTAAGACAACAATTCAGCGGGCCACACAATGCCCCCTTCGCTCAACGTCTGGAGTTGGGCTGGATGCTGGTAGGAGAAGAATGCCTGGGTGGTGCACAGAAGCCGATGGTCACAACATTCAAGACCAGTGCGCTAGATGTTACCTGTCACTAGGCAATAAATTGCAATAAATTGTGTTACCTAACCAATAACATCTGGTTTTATTGTTGCACCTATCTACCTCTAGAGGCTGAGTTGTAACATAGAGAATGGCCGCCCTTCAATGCTCTGACCATGCACAAGCTTCCTGCATGTTAAAGAGAAAATTTGTAGGCAGGGAGTCAAATGACAGTGTCTGCATGACTAGCAAGATTACAGAAAAGACGCTGGGACAAACAATATTCAACAGGACTAAATCAGACAATAAGACAGCTCCATCCATTGAAGACATGATCTTTATAAAAACATGGACAAGGAAAGTAAATAGGGATAAATCTAACAATTACACTGCTCCGCTGCCATTCAGAAACCTAGGTCAAAGACTACCAAACGAGAGACAGCAGGCAGTTGATCACTTCACATCTCTCCAACGAACTCTGAGAAAAAAACAAGAAATGCATGATCAGTACATCACCTTCATGGGCAAGATTTTCAAGAATCACCACGCCAAGGTAGCACCCCCACTGGGAAAGGATGAGGAATGCTGGAGTGTTCCACCCTTAAAAGCCGCATGGCAGATCCGCATGGTCTTCGACTCTTCGACTGTCATCATTTGTCGACTCCAGCGCCAGGTTCTGCAACATCTTTCTCAACGACATGCTGCTCACAGGTCCAGATCTAAACAACTCTCTTCTTGGTGTCCTAATTCGCTTCTGCAATGGCCGATTTACAGCAAATGTTCCACTCTTTCCAGGTTAGAGAGGACCACAGGAACTTTTTACGTTTCTTCTGGTACAAAGACAAAGATACAACTAAACAAGTCATCCATTATAGAATGAGAGTCCATGTTTTCAGCAACAGCCCATCAGCTGCAGTGGTCATATACAGCCTTAGAAGAGCTATCGCTGAGCAAAGGTGCACGCAAATATGGAGAAGACACTGTCCAGTTTGTAGAAAGACATTGACATGTCGACGACGGACTACTTTTGATACCGACTGACTCTGAAGCCATTGACCTGCTAAGGTGGACCCAAGCCTTGCTTGCTGAGTCAAACCTCTGTCTTGATAAATTTGTCTCAAACAGACAAACCGTCATGGTAGCTTTCGCACCTGAAGACTGCACTAAAGGTGTGAAAGACTTTGTCTTTAGTGATCAAGCCATGCCCACTCAATGTAGCCTGGGATTGTTATGGGAGATGGCAGCAGACACTTTCACCTCTGCTGTGTCTTCAGCAAAAAAAAGCCATTCACCTGCCGGGGAGTACTCTCAATAGTGAACAGCGTTTTTGATCCCTTGGGATTGTTAGCCCTGGTTACAATCCAAAAAAGAGCCCTTTTCTGAGAATTTACTGCACAACAGTTGACCTGGGACAGTCCAATCCTTGCTGAGAACCTTCCTAAATGGACAGCCTGGCGAGACTCCCTGCAGTACCTGAAAAGCCAACAAATGCCACATGCATACACAAAAACTTCCCTCACCAGGGCAGTACACACGGAGTTAAATGTGTTTTCTGACGCTTCCACAAAGACAATCGGTGCAGTTGCATACATTAAAGTGGTGCAGCAAGACGGACATTTTGAAATAGGCTTTGTGATGGGAAAGTCAAAGTTAGCACCTCAGTCCGAGCCCACCATCCCAACACTCAAGTTTTGTGCCGCCGTCTTAGCTGTAGAGATGGCGGAGCTCATCCAGGATGAGCTAGACACTAAGCTGAATGAAACTAACTTCTATACCGACAGTAAGGTAGTCTTAGGCTACATATGTAATGAGGCTCAGAAATTCTACATGTACGTCCACAATCGGGTACAGCGAATTCTTCAGTCCACTAAACCTGCTCAGTGGCACTATGTACATACTGATGACAGTCCAGCTGACTATGCATCCCGCTCAGTACCCGCATCACACCTGCAGCAGACCACTTGGTTCACTGGACCAACCTTTTTGCGGAACTCACCTGGAAAAAACAGGAAAAAGTCAGTCATCTGATTTAGTTGAACCTGAAAGTGACTTTGAGATACACCCACAAGTCAAAACTTATGCCACACAGCTGAAAGAGAAAGGTCTTACCATCCAAAGATTTCAGTGTTTTTCCATCTTCAGCTCTCTCCCGAGGGCTGTAGCACTCTTGATCCTTATAGCACGATCCTGCAAACAGAACAATATCAACAAATGCAAAGGGTGGCACATTTGTAACTTGCTTCACACTCCAGATGAGCTGTCCCAAGCAAACAAGGTTGTCATCAAGGATACTCAAAGAGCAGCTTTCTCAAAAGAACTTGCAGCCCTCCAACAAGGCAACCAAATTCCCAAAGACAACCAGTCTTTAGTCCAATCCTCGAAAGTGGCCTTATCTGTGTAGGAAGCTGACTGAAGCATGCACATTTGAATGTAGGAGAAAGGAATCCAGAAATCTTGCCACTAACCCTAAAGGCAGCCATGTCCTTCTCTTCTGGTAACAAGACACCATTACAGTCAAGTGCAACACCAAGCTGCCACCTGAAAGAAGGAGCAGGTAGGGTGGCAGGTCTGTAGATCTTGGGAGAAAGACTGATCAACTCAGTAATACACAAATGTGTAACATGCAGAAATCTACGAGGAAAACTCCAAGAGCAATGCATGGTGGACTTACCTCCAGAGTGCCTCCAAACTTGCCCTCCTTTCGCCTGTGTGGAACTGGATGTTTTTGGGCCTCGGTCCGTTGTGACTAGATGCACACAAGGAGGACATTCAGAGAGCAAACGGTGGGCTATTATTTTCAGCTGCATGAGTTCAAGGGGCCATTCACATCGTAACAATTGAGTCATCGAACACATCAAGTTGTATCAACGCTTTCAGGTGCTTCTTCGCAATCAAGGGACCCACAAAGCAGCTGAGGTCACACTGTGGGACCAACTTCATTGGAGTCTACAATGAACTGGGGTTCAGTAAAGATGACAGAAGGACACTAGTGTACCAAGGTATCTTAGCCAGCAAGGGTGCTATTGGGAGTTCAACAACCATTACAGCTCACACATGGGCGGCTCCTGAGACAGGATGATTGGCATGGCCCGAAGGATCACTGACTCCATGTTGCTCCAAGATAATTTCCGCCTGACACATGAAGTGTTGTGCACACTCATGGCAGAAATGACAGGGATCATGAACTCAAAACCACTTATTCCTGTATCTACCGATCCAGACTCTCCATTCATCCTCTCACTTTCGATGATTCTCACATAGAAAACTGGAATCTTACCTTCTCTAGAAGACTTCACAGAAAAGGATCTATATACCAAACAGTGCAGACAAGTTCAAGCTTTGGCTGACCAATTCTGGAGATGCTGAAGTCGTTAATATCTGCCCACTTTGCAACAGAGATAGAAGTGGAGACAGTCCAAAAGAAACCTGCAGGAAGGGGATATTGTCTTGCTGAAGGACAATCAAGCTTCCCACAATACCTGGCCAATAGTTAGGATCACATGCACTTTTCCAGGAAAAGATGAAAGAGTACGAAAGGTGAAAGTGAAGACCATGGACCAAGGTTGTACAAAGACCTGTGTCTTTGTTATGAGCAGCGAGAAACACAGGTGCAGGACAACAAGACAAGACACTATAGGTTTCAAAATAAAAGCTTTTAATGAACAAAGAACCATTTACAAGAGACAGACCCACACACGGTAACACCAAGCAAGGAATGAAAACGAGCCAACAAATTAAACAATGGCTCGTACTGAGAGTAGCAACTACTGGATGCATAAGCATGAACAGAGCAAACTAAGGGAGAGCTAACTTGAGCTATACAGGCACATATACAGAATTCACTAACATGGAGCTAACGAAGCATATACAAAACACGAACCAACTAGTAAGCAAACGCGAGCTAGTAAAACTACGAAGTACATAACTTAACTGCAGGGCATCAGAGACTGGGGGCTGGGGTGGCTAGGCAGGTGGAGCAGGTTGATGGTGGTTCGCCAGGTGGAATGCCAATGGAGGGATACGAGCAGGAGCCGGGGAGCCAGTGGGATCCTTCCAGAAAGGGGGGGAAATCCGAAGAAGCAGTCGCCAGAGGGTTCAGAGGGGGAGTGAGGTCCTGAGTGGTTCCAGTCAGGTTCTTCGGAGGGGAGGAGGGTTCAACACACACCACGGCAGACAGAGGTTCAAACTGGAGGCAAAAGAGAAGGCAATTAGTCGAGGCATATAGATAAGGTTGCCAGACTTGCTGAAGTAGAAACTGACTATTCAGCTCAACGGTCCGAAGAAAACTGAGGGCTCAGAGTGAGGTTTTATTCAGTCACTGGTGGTAATCCGCCCAGGTGCACCTCTTCAGCTGATTGCTCATCAGGATCACCTGCTGTCAGCCAGCTGCCACACAGCGCTCCCGCCCACCAAGAGGAGGATAAAAGGGGAGGGGAAGGGAGAGAGCTGCGTTACCTGGACCCAGAGCCAGAGGGCTTGACAGTATTGCTGTCAGGGTGGGTGAGAACCCATGTGCAGACACAGAGCAGGCAAGGACAGATGAGGGCAAAAGCTTTTATTTTACAAAGGATCAAAACCAATGCAGAAGGAGGGACTGAACTCTACAGATAAACTAAACCAAACCTAAAACAAAAACAAGCTAAAATACAAGACTTAACTAAAACTCTAATCTAAATATGAAGGGGAAATATATTCAAAATACAGAATACAGAATACATTAAAACAAAACCAACAAAACTTGGCACTCACAAAACAGGAGAAATCAAACCGAAGGGGC
Organism: Dascyllus trimaculatus; assembly: GCA_024666655.1. Lineage (NCBI taxonomy): Eukaryota > Metazoa > Chordata > Actinopteri > Pomacentridae > Dascyllus > Dascyllus trimaculatus. The sequence continues at coordinate 520,094 of CM045445.1, read as the reverse complement.
AGGCAGGCTTGGGGAATCAGGATCCAGTGAGATGAGCTGAAGCAGACGGTTCTTGGTAGAGATTCTATTGTCTATGATCTGGCGGTGTCTGACTGAGTGGCCGTGGCTTTTATTGTTGCTGGTGATATAATACAGGTGTGTTGGTGTGGCAGCTGCCTCTAATCCCCACAATCAGGCTGCCGGCAAAGCTAGGGTGCAGGTAAGGGAGGGAGAGGTGGAGCAGGGGGTTGAGCAGGGATCCTGACAATTGCAGTCAAACTGACCTCTTAAAGGTCAGGCGGGGAGTGTGGTTTTAATGTTTGTTCATAAACTTTGTAATGTTTAGATATTTCTTTAACAAAAGCTTTTATTTTGATAAGCCCTTTACATGGAAGTATTATATTTTGAAGGGCTTTCTCTTGGAAAAACAGGAAGTGTAGTGGCGACGTGATGCAGACAGAGAAGATGTTAAACGTTCCTTGTTTGACTCTCAGTTAACTTGTCTCAGTTAACTTAAATACTACCAACACGAAGGAGGCAATGCCATGAGTAATAATTTATGTTGCATAAATTAGTCTGGGATAAAAATAAATTAGAAATAAATATTAGAAAACGGTTGTTTTGCATTAGATTAAAAATGATTTACATTTACAAGTTTTAACACAGGAAAAAGGACAGGACAGCATGTAACATCATTATATTTATGTTTGTTTCAGTTTTTTCTCCATGTTCATGTACCAAATAAAGAGCCTTCAGTAAATGATCAACCTTACTACATGACTCTGTCATTTTTGGAGTTTAGTTCACTGTTGAGCTGAAGTACACATATACACTTTAGTAAGAACAGCATATGGAGAGTAAATTACCTCAACAGAATCTGGCGTAGTTCTCTTTCCCCGCTTGGTTCCGGCTAGGTGTGGATGTGACCGCCAAAAGACAAGCCAGCTCCCACAATGCAGTGTGGTTCATGTAATTTGTTGTGTTATCACAGTATACACGCTAAATATAGTAGTTCATTCTGAAATAATACAGTTGAAATGGTGGCAATATCCTGGCAATACAAAGCTTACCTGTACTTGTCAACCTCAGAAATAAAATGAAGCGCTTTCCTTCACCTGTAGTACTTTTGTGTATTTTTGTAGGAGATGAACAGAGTGCAGAGGAAGCTGCAGACAAGGTTAAAAAAAACTAGTGTTATTAAAAGTTGGGCTGGCTATTCTGGAGCAATGCTGACTCTGAAGGTTAATTACAGCTCTAACCTTCTCACCCTTCTCTTACACTCCCTTTAGTTCTTCCTTATTTTCTTCCACTCACTGCATTTCATCTTACTGACTTCCCACATTGGAACAGGAACCTGTCCCAGTAGGTGAGACACTACTCCTCGATGTGTTCTTCACTGAAGGGCATTCTTCTTTCCATCTTCCTCTCATCCTAAACCTTCTCTCCTGCACACTGCCTCTTCTTCTTCTTCCTTCAGTCTAGTCATTTGCAATCCCTCCATCATTTGTCATTTATTTGTTTACCTCTCCTGTTTTCTATCCTGGCCTGACTGACTCATTCTCCCAGAGACCACTAACATCTTTGTATGTGTGGATCACAAATTAGTCGCAATGCTTTTTATTACTCCATCTCTGTGTGACTCTAAAGTGCTGCTATTACTGCACTCCCCAGCAGGATTCTCAGCTCCACCTCCCTCCATCCCTCCTATTGTCTAATATAACAGAAAGTACTGGAATGGTAAATAATCTGCACTTACATACTGCATTTTCTACCTTAGTGGTACTCAAACCGCTGTACAACGTGTTTCTCATTCACCTATTCATGCACATGCAAGGTGCATGCCTGCCATTGGGAGGAACCTAGGATTCTGTGTTCTGCCCAATAACACTTCGGCATGCAGAAGCTGGCTGTCGCTCAGGGGGTAGAGCAGCTTGTCCCTTGAACCACCAACCGTGCGATCAGTCAACAACCCGCTCTACCACTTGAGCCACAGCTGCATTGGAAGCATTATGCAAAAAACCTTGCAATTATTTTTAATCCCAAGATAATGTCAAAGATGTTGAAAATTGCTTACAGGAATTCAGGAATAGATGTGAATCCACAACACAATTATATGCTGCTGAGAAAATATAATGTAATAATATCTATTCAACACTTGCCCAAGGAAATTTCTAGTTCATAACCCAGATCATTTTGTATGATTGTATATACATTAAATGAACTTAAAGGCCTGTTTACACTCCTCTCATGTCTTATTTAATATTCGGTACTTGAGCTGCACTTAAGTCTGTGCTCAGGGTGGGTGATGAGCATAAGAAGTGTGGCACAAGACTGAGATTTGAGTCCTGTGTATCTTTAGGTATTTGCTACTTTGATTTACATTCAGTAAAAACTTTGATATTGACCAAAGATTACTGGTGCATTCCAATTACAGTGTAAAGGCTCAATTCATAAATTTCTAATTGCAAATTTTAACTGGAACGATATGGTATGATCCATGTTCTATCTAATGTTATGGTTTTTCCATCAGAACTTCCAAATCCCCACATAAATGGAGAAAATTCCTTAGCAAGGCCTGTTCCAAAATCTGAGAGTGCTAAAGAGATTAGCAAGTCGATACTTATTAGTTCTACACTATATTACCAAAAGTATTTGCTCACCTGCCTTGACTCACATATGAACTTAAGTGCCATCCCATTCCTAACCCATAGGGTTCAATATGATGTCGGTCCACCTTTTGCGTGATTCATCACTCCAGAGAACATGCCTCCACTACTTTACAGTCCAGTGGTGACATGCTTTACATCACTGCATCCAACGCTTTGCACTTGGTGATGTAAGGCTTGGATGCAGCTTCTCACCCATGGATGCTGCCTTTAACTCACCTTTAAACCTTGGACTTGTTGCCCAACAGGAATGCTTTGATAGAACTAAGTCCATTTTTCACTTTGATGACCAGAACTGCAGACCTGGAGCTTATGCTGCAGAGGCAGAAAGCTGATGGATGGCTACCAAAAGTGCATGAGGTGTCAGCCCCAGCTGGTCCATTTTGAAGATGTGTTGTTGGGGGATGATTGTGTTGAATGCTGAACTAAGGTCTAGGAATAGCATTCTAATGTAAGAGTCTTTTGTGTCCAGATGAGTGAGGCATGTGTGGAGGTTAGTGGAGTTGGCGTCATCGGTCGAGCGGTTGAACCGATATGTAGGGATCCAGGTTGGGGGCAGGGCAGACATGATGTGTTCCATGTTCCACAACTACCGTTGTTGAAACAGTAGGGTGACAACTTCTTTAGAATAGGGATGGTGGTGGTGACACTAGACAGCCTCTTATCGTGCACTTCACACATCGTACACTCCACTGTATATAGTAATTCTTAGACACATATAGGGACACTGCAGTTAGGGTCCTGTGGACAACTTGGGTTGAGGACAGTGGGCTCTGTGATGGGGTGGATTGCAGTGCTGTACGGCATTGTGTCCTCCCCGTCCCTTTCCTACTTACCTCTCCTGCTCTCCAATTTTAATGCAGCACACACACTCACACTTTGGGGGATGTCTGGGGTGGCTCAGGGACTTTGGGTCAGGGTAGGTGAACTATCCTCTGTGACCCTCTGCGGCCATGTCCCCTGACGCTTCACCCACCCTCCAAACTTTCAAAGCACCACATTTCACTCAGGGTTGCACTCAAACTTGGTGTAGGGAAGAGATTTCCTCATCAGTGATCGAGGAAACACAGTAATAGGGGGGTAACGGTGGATTAACATGTCCATGGCATTGCTGGTGGGGTCCGGCCCTCTCTGGGTTTGGGGCAGTGACGGTGGACTGACGTCCACACTGCTGAGTCGTGGTAGCCGCTCTGGGCTTCGGTGTCCATCTCACATGCATGTTTGTTCAGGGCTTACCAACTCCTGTCGAGTCCCCTTGCTGAGAGCTGATGGGACCCACGAGATTGTGCTGAGTCACTCTTCAGACATTGCACTAAACTCACGTCCTCTATACATTCCTCCCTCACTCCTATTCTCTGGCATTCTAACCTTAACCCTCTATACTATCAAGACTTTCACAATTCTGGTGTCCAGTACTATTTTTTTCTTTATGTTTGTTTTTCTCACAGTTTTTTGTGTTAATTATTTTTCTTCGAATTTCAGATGTGGTGTCGATGTTGGGAATAACACAGCATCTTACAGCACTCTTATAGCATTCAAATAGCACTGCCTGTCTGTACTGCCTGTTCGTCTTGTCTCGCCCTGTCCTTCATTTGTTTTCCCCTTAATTCACTGAGGTGCAGCACAGCACCCTCTGGCTCATAATAGGAAAATTCAATAAAGAATGACAACTTAGTTTCCAGGGTGGGCCTGTCATGGTGCATCGGAGAACCCAAATGTGGACACAGTGCAAACCGGGACTGGATCATGATCACTGATTTCATTAAACACATTTTAAACAGAACAGAAAACTGAAGGTACTCACAGAACTGAAAACAACACAGACTAAGGGAACTGGCGGGCTTAATGAAGGCAGGCATAAGGCTGAAGCTGTGAACTGAAACTGGAGCTAGGTAGCAAGCTTAAAGCTTTGATCCGGCGTCGGGTAGACTGTGGAGCTGGTTTTTATTCAGGTGCTGATGAGCTGAGCCACGGCTGCCCGTTGTTGTGACTGATTAATTGCCAAATGGCAGCAGCCATGGGAGAGAGCCCAGGAGCACTGAGCAGAGAGGGGGGTGGGGAGCTGAAGACAGGATCCTAAGGCCGGTGATGGTCATTGCACATGCACTAAATATTAATATATTTTGCTGCAAGACTAAAATATGCATCAGTCTAAAAAAAAGTTGACTTCCTTCTATGGTGTTAAAAGATGAAAATAAATGCAGACAAAAAAGGAAACTGGCAGGTAACATCTCTGCAGACCCTTCACACCCTGCACATAAACTTTTTAAACTCCTCCCATCCGGTAGGTGCTACAGAGGACTGTCCACCAAAACCACCAGACACAGAGAAAGTTTTTTCCCCAGGTTGTTACCCTGGTGAACTCTTACTAGTCACAGAGATTCAGAAAACAACTTTGCAATAACCCACTCTAATGCATTTTTGACTACTTTGTGCCACACCTACTTCAGCAACCATGCCACATTGCACACACACTGTACATGCTGCTATTTATGGATGTTTATGTTTCTATTTATCTTGCTCCCATTTTTATTGTTCTTTTACCTTATTTTTAGTACTTAGTGCCCCCCCAAATTACTGTACATGTGGTACATTCAAAAGATGTAACCACAGTTAATATTATTTTATAAGTAATTGTTTTCACATCGCTTAATGTTATCATAACAATTTTTGTATACTTACCGTTAGTAATCCTGTATAAATAATATTGTAGAGGAGCGGAACCTTTAGCGTTACATGATTGCAGCTCTCCGGTTGCTTAGTGCGGACCAACTTCCTGTTTCCATTCATACGCGATCTGGAACATAGACATATATACGTAGACGCCGCATTGACTACTGCTGCCGATAGGAGCCGACGTGCCTACGCGGCGGCCATCTTGGTACAGTGCCACTCGCCCCTACAGTGCATTACGTCTATAGAGGAATGACATGTCTGCACTATAAAAGTGATCATAAATCGATGAGTTGTCAACATATATTGTTTGTTACAAACGTCAGACATGGTGGACGGACAGGCAGACATAGATAGAACAAAATCAAGCCAGAAAACGTTCAGGTCTTTATTCAGAGAATTGCTTGTATGTATATATTGCATGTTATTATTATTATTATTGTTGTTGTTGCTATTATAAGTATATTATTAGATCACTAATATTATAATGTTGCTATTATCATTATAATTTTATTATTAGATCACTATTATTATAATTAATATTATTTCATGATCATTTTGTTATTATCACCATTATAATTATTATTGCTACTATCATAATCATGTTATTATTATTATCAATATTATTATAATTCTTATTGCTATTATCATTGTCATTCTATTATTATATCACTATTAATATAATTAATATTGCTATTATCTTTGTCATTTTATCATTATACTATAATAATAATATTAGCATTTTATTCTTATCATTTAATTATAATTAATATTTCTATTATTACCATCATTTAATTATCATTATTGTTATAATTAGTATGGGTATTATCACTATCATTTTGTTATTATCACTATTATTGTGATTAATATTGCTATTATCATTTTATTATTTGAGTTGGGGGGTTGTATTGCACTTGTTTTTTTATGGCCATGGCATCCAGCATCAGTGTCCCCCATCCATATTTAGTCTGGTCTTCCTTGCATCTTCTTCCCATCAACCGAAGTCAGCCACCTTTGTAAAAATTTAAAAAAGAGTAATTTAACCACTTTAACCCTAATAGAAGAAACTAAAGAGAGAAAATAGCATATCTGAAAGCACAACATGTTTCAGAATGCGTTATATGATGTGATGATTGATATTAGCTTTTAGATTGGTCATTTTCACTGTCACAAACATTCTCTGCAGGACTAACGTGGTTAATGTATTTAACAATTAGACAACATGAAGAATACCGTTGCAGTGTATGGAGATGAGGAAGATGTTGAAACTCTCTCCTTCACATTAAGGTTAAAGACACAATACATGTACATATTAAATACATCCAATATCTATCATTAATCTTCTAACTGGTCAATCACTGCAGTCTAAGGTCTGTTTTTTCCAGACCAGGGACAGTTTATAGATGGAATAACATTGCATTTTAACCCAAATAAGGTCTCAAATTAGTTCTTTCACTAGTGAGCAGCTGTGCTATACGTGGGATAACGTAAAGTGAGCTGGTTATATTATGGGAGTGGAGAGATTCAGTCCGTCCTGTCGGGATTTATTTCACTATTTAACAACCTGCTCACTTAGTATTACTTCTTACGCACACCTTACCTGTGAAAAGTGATTCCACGGGATCTGGTTTGTGTGTTCTGCTCATTTGAACACCCATAAGCGACACAAAAGTCCGGCATAACTGCCGGCATATTTTCATAGTTCTTCTGACATATCTTGTTGATATTTTTGATGCCTAGCGTCGGCATCACACTGATCGCCAGGTCTCTGTCACTGCGGTGACAGTTGTTAGTCAGATTGTTTATTGTCTCTCCTTCAACTACAGTTTCTACTGACATAGGTCTATGTCAGAAGATTGTCTGCTGACAACGTTAAGTAGAATTTATATTTGGGTAGTAAAACCGGCATTTCTAAAACATCAAAGCATCCTGTGTCAAAGCTACATGTGTGCCGTTTGTAACAAATCAAAGCGTTTGGAAATCGGTCAAAAATTCAGTGAATAATTCTACTTTAATATTGTGGAGTACCTCTTACCTCCATAGACGCACATTCACTCCCCCCTCTGCTAGCCCTTTACCAAGATGGCGGAGCTTTAGGCACGTCCCTCCACAGTCAATGCGGCGTCTACGTATATATGTCTATGATCTGGAGAAAGACAAGAGTGCTACTGTGTTTCTGTTCTCACGCTCTACGTATATCTTACAGGTCAGTACTGGGTTGAAACAACTGTGAAAGAAAGCCTTAAGCTTTATATTACTTCTAAGTTACTCAGTCGCTGTGTTTTGATGTGTTGTGTAACTTTTAATACAAGTTTTGTTGACGGTTGTTGAGCCGCGGCTCGTAATGGCGGTAAAGCCGAGCCGCGTCGTCATAGTCTCGCGGTAATTCGCGCTATTCTCGCGATAGTAAACTCGCGTGTGAGATGTGTGTTTGGAAGCAGAAATTAATGTATTAAACATGTATTTCATATGTAAATGATTCCCCATTGATTTTGTATGACTCCTGGTATGACTTGATGAATGTTTATAATCACTACATGTAGCACTGGTTCAGAATGTTTAAATTGTTAGATTTGTGCCAGATTGCTAATGTTATTTGTTGTATTTGGAAGATGTGATTATACCATATGAGTTCATAGTAATTAATTAACATTTCTAAGCGCTAAGTCCAATTCTAAATAAGCTAAACACATCAGCTAAATGCACAGAAGAATAACTGAATTTTGCACTATTTACATAGAACCCTATACTGCATTAAAGCTGTGGCATGTGTCATTTTCTGTTATTATTGCAAAGAGAGAGTCATTGGGAAGTGTAATAAGCAGTAATTTCACATGATTTTGGGTAACAAAAGATGATTGAATACAGAATTGTACTTTATTTTGACTTAGTTAGTCTATGTTTGTATTGGACATTGCAAGTGATGGAATGTATTGTAAAATGAGTTATGAACAGAATCATTATACGCGATCTGGAGAAAGACAAGAGTGCTACTGTGTTTCTGTTCTCACACTCTAAGTATATCTTACAGATATTCTTTTTGTTATTGTGGTCGCCGTGGTAACCGGGGCCCATAATATACACAGAGAACAAAAATTCACTGGAGTCAAATTCCTTGTTTGCGTGTACAAACTTGGCCAATAAAGTTGGCTGAATTGATTGGCTGAAGTTTGCCATCTCTGATTTTTTGGTTTTATAGCCTACAACTTAACTATTTTGGTTCACTGTCGCTATTGTCATCAATGCCGTTTTCATACCCTGCAGGCACCTGCTTCCAGCGACAAAGCTCTCAAAACCTGGTTAAGACTACCTGCCTAGTACCAACCTGCAGACAGGCAGTACACTAGTACAGTATCTGGTGAACATGGTGGAGCATTTAGCACCTATTCTCTAAGAAGTTGGTGAAGACCACAACCGAGTTAAAAGAGGCTTGACTGTGTTCTGGCAGTTTGTTTGTACTGCCCTAGTTAGTCAAACATCAATCAATGCCATTTTAAAGATTATATCACAAATATTTCATTTAAAACTTCTACGAAAGTAAAATGATCTCCTAATTAGCTTTTTTTTTTCTTGTACAAAAAATAGATTTTTAAGAATTGAGATTCATTTCTGTTACAACCTTCCCATGAAAAGACAGGCAGTAAGGAAAGATTTTTTGTGAAAAGAAGGTAGACTTTTGGAATAATTTGGTTGCACAGACCTTTAATTATGCTACAAAACCATTTGACAGAGTTTTTAAGATTCTTTGGGAAGATGGTACTGTTAGAATAACTTAAATAGTTTGACAGTCATGAAGTCATCAGTATTTTTTATTGGTCTCACTTCAAAGAATTCCATCTTGCATGCAGGGTAGTAGATAATTTTTGTATTCATTTTGAGGAGGACTGTTCTTTTAAAATTGAAGGTTTTTGCAGTGTAAACAGCAGTGACTGACAGGGAAGCCTTACAGACATAATTCTGTCCCTGGCACAGGAGAAGCAGAAACTGATTCAGCATATTCTAATCCTTACATTTTTCTCTCTATGACATCAAAGGGTGCTTTTTAGAAATGCGATAAAACTGAGATAGAATCACTGAAAAAATCTTCGTAGCACCAGTCTGAAGTTGATATAACTGATGAGATCAAGTTAGCTCATCACTCAGGGGTTCCAGTTAGTAATGATAAGCACCACTGGATGCTAACATGTTTATCAGTGGTGCACTGGGAAGAAGAAATGCTTTTACTTAATTGCATTGCCATAGCAGTACTTGACTGCATTGAAAAAGAATGATTTCAGTTGGTTTTCAGTTGTACCTAAATGCTACCTAAATTCTACCTAAAGGCCAGTCTGTCTTTTTTGGAGGTCTAAGGTACAGCAACCACCAAATTGTTCCCCCTCTTTTCAAATCTTCAGCTGTTAGGCTCATCCTGAAAAAACCTGGTTCAGACCCAATGTCACGCCCTCCACCTCTGCTGCCTGTTAGTGGCAGTTCCCCCTTCCCCCTTCCTTGCTTTCCCTCTCTCTCTCTCCTCCAGGTGGGCGTGAGCATGGTGTGGGCAGCGAGGAGTGCGGCAGGTGCAGCCAGTTGTAATCAGCGGAGGAGGCACACATGTGATTGGACTACCAGCTACTTCTCATCTAACAACCAGTTAAAACCACGCTTGACACACTCCTTGGTGCCCAGACCGTAGCACAGCCACAGTCAGTTGCCGACCTCTGCTTTTGTCTTGTCAGTTTCTGTATGCTCGAGCTAACGCTATTCTCTCTCTGCCTCCAGTTTGGTTTTCCGTCATCAGTCCATGTGTGCCTCCTCCGCCATCTGCCATAATTCCAGTCGTAGATTCCCAACCCCCATTCCTGGACCACAGAACACCTCCAACCTGCCTGCCTGCCTGCCTTCGCCCCCACCTGCTCCGCTCACCTGCTACGCCGTGCCCCCTCTCCATTCAGGTTCAGTTCAGTCAGTTTAGTAGTTTAGTCTCAGTGTATGTTTGTAGGTTTTTGTAGTTCTGGCATTCTGTCTTGATTCATCAGCTCGTTGGTTTTAGTAGCTCGCTTTCTGTTTAGTCCTTTGGTTCTTGTAGCATTTATCAGCTCATCAGTTATCATAGCTTGCTTTCTGTTTAAGTAGTTTCCTCCATGTCAGTTTACTTCAGCGCGCATTTAGTTTGCACCAGCTCTCAGCTTGCTTTCAGTTTAGTATTTTGTTATTAGTTTTCTTCCTCCCTCGTGGTGATTTTTAGTTGTTTGCTTTGCTTATTGTAAAACATACTTTTACTTTTACCCTGTGTGTCGTGTCTGGTTGCCTGCACATGAGTCTCTGCACCGTCCGTAACACCCAAACAATTTCAATAGCCTCTGCCCCATTCATCATGTTCCCTTCATTTTCAAAATTTTTGAAAAAAAAAATTGTTGCTTCTCAGCTCCACTCCCATCTCACCCAAAACAGCCTTTATGAACAGCCTTTTTGTCTGTTCCTTTTATTTATTTATATTTGGTTTTTAATTACTGTGGAAAGTGTCCTTGAGTGCTGAGAAAGGTGCTTTTAAATAAAATTTATTATTAATATTGCAGGATGTTTATGGAAAAATGTTTGGAGTTGAAGTTTTAGCCAAAAATGAAAGAAAAAGACTGATGTCAGGGGTGCTGTGAAACTGGTCATAATTTCATTAAGATCAGTTTTACCAAACCCTCTTTTACATCTGTTCTTTACTTGCAAAGGCACATCTTACACTAGAGGCTTAACAATGATTTATGCCATATGGGTGTATTTAATCTCTTTCTGATCAGCTGTCTATCAGGAGTGCACATGTGTAAACAATGTGTCACCATATTATACTATTTTGAAATTGCATACATCTCAAAATTATCTGAAAATGTAACTCTGCAAGGGACCTCTGGACATCAGCCCTCCCTGACAGACTGTGCCAGGCCCCCTCCAGAGTTATGTATAAGTCCCATTTAAAAGACAATACCTGAAAGCATCACTTTGAGTCCTCCTTTCCAAAGAGTCATCTTTCCTTGGAGTTCTCTTTTTCCGAATAGTCATCTTTCCTTACAGGTCTCCTTTCCAAGAGTTGGTTAAGCTGAGACCCAGAGGCTCCACTCTGTTCACTGCTGTTCCAACCCACATTCATGGGCCAACTCGATCATCTCCCGGCACAGCATCACCATGGACACGCAAGTAACTTTCGGTCACTGGAAACTTGGTGCAACTTCCTCAATTTTCTCTGATCCCCAAAGTCCATTCTTGCGTGTCTTCAAATTAGCGTACAACTAAAACATACGACTGCTTTCAGGAATGGTCTCTTAATCCTTTCCTCTTGGAGCACCATATTTCTACATAATATTTACCCCAACATTGTGCCGTAATATTATGTTCCCTTCATTCCCTTTTCTATCACTCATCTCTCCCCACATTGCTTGTTATGTGTTGTCTTGTGTTACGAAGTGGCAGGCCAAGTACAATCACAGATCGGGGTCAGCGGATGCTGAGGCACACAGTGCACAGAAATTGCCAACTTTAATTGTCAGCAGCTACAGACCTCCAAACTTGGTGTGGCCTTCAGATTAGTTCAGGAACAGTGTGTAAAGAGCTTCATGGAATGGGTTTCCAGGACCAAGCAGCTGCACCCAAGCCTTACATTACCAAGTGCAAGTGTGACCGACTGGCGTGGTGAAGGTACAGAAATTGAGAATGTCCGACAACGCCACCTGGGGTGTTACCCCCAGGAATTAAACACTTTGCGAACCCTTACTGTCAGGTCGCACAAGTTCATGCACTAATGATGAGGACGAGAGACAGACTTCCAAACACAATATTACTTTATTAATTTTTAAAAATATTTATCTATGAAATAGCAATGGTGCAAAAAAAAACATATACTCTGAATGCCCAAAACCCACGAGCAAGGCGGTAAACAGAAGAAGCAAACTGCAGGAGCAGGGCCAGGACCTCGTTTGGTTGGACAGACTTTCCAAAAAAAAACGAAAATCAGAATAAAACCAACTCAACACAAAAGGAGGAGCACTACAAACCAAATCACCATGTGCCACGCCAAACCTAGGGGAAAGTGAGGAGGGAACCACCACCGGGGAAGTCTGCCGCACTCTGCTCTGGCTCCTGTCCTGAGGAACAAGTGAACACAAACAGACAAATTAATACACCGCTTGCCTGGGCAGAATGAACAGCTAAGAACACTTACACTCCATCACACACACACACAAATAATGATGCTGAACCGATTAACCACCTTAAATATACAGACCCAAATAATAAAAACAATATATCTATACATATACCCCTTAAATCAATATCAAAGAAATAACCTGATGAAATAAAGAAATTAAATTAATAACAGAAAATAATTTCAACTAACAGAGGTTTAAACACACAACAGAAGTAACTAACAAAATGAAACTAACAAAATGAAACAAACTAACAAAATGAAACTAACTAACAAAATGAAACTAACTGAACATAAACCAGGCTCAAGTCAACAGAAAGAAAGGAAAATAATTCCCAATGGGATTGTGGTGAGGTTTAAGTCCCAATGCAACCTCGGTCCACGGCAGGGATGAGGTGCACCAGAATCGGTCCAAACAACAATTTTCAATAAAACGGAGAAGAAGGCAGCAGTGGACGGAGCGACGGCACCAGGGCTGAAGGCCACGAGAGCCGTTGTTCAATGTGCCCACCTGGCGGCTCACATCACCGGGCTGCATGAAACAGCCCCACGCCAAGTGGAGGAGGGAAGATGCCCAGTGTGGCTTTTACAGCTACAGCTGGAGACAAAGCAGAGCCACTTAACACACCCGGTTAGCAAAAATAATTAAATAAATGACCGGCAACTTACCCGAGCCAGAGGAGCTTTGCACATGAACCAGACTCACGCCAAAAGCAGCGCCACGCTCTGACGTCTCGCACAAACGCACCGGACACCGCTGTGAACCGATCAAACAAATCAAATGGTGGTCACACCACAACACGGCTTCTTTTCTATATCCTGGCTCCAGCAGCCCCGTACATACCTCACCAGTCGCCGTTAGCCAACGCTACCTCGCACCTGCCTGTCGAACCCCCTGCCAGGTAAATGCCGGAAGACCATGTGAGCGCAGACACGCGCTTGATCAAATGCCCGGCTGGCACCTCTCAACAATCAGCCAGCAGGTGCGACTAATGATGAGTGAGGCGGCTAATGATGAGTGAGGCGGGGCAATGCTCGACCTGCCACATTCCACCCCCCCTTTCTGCGTCGTCGCCCTGACGACGACATTCTAGGGAAGGCATACTCGCAAGCTAGAACCACGGTCTAAACAGGGCAGACTGGGAGTTCACCACAGGTGGTGCAGGTCCCAGCCCCTCGTTACCCCTGATCGCAACCGACTGAGGAAGGCGATGAACGTTGGGATGCTGACCAGCCGTATCATCCAGTCATGGACTTCCCCTGGCTCAGGATCCCGGACCCGGCCTAAACGAAAGTCCACCGGCAACCTAGGTTCTCGACCAAACATCAAAAAGAAGGGCGATTCTCCTGTGCTTTGGTGGGGTGTAGTATTGTAACAGAACAACAGTTGTGGGAGACAAGAAGCCCAATCCCTCTTACGGGAAGCTGGCAATGTCCGCAATAGATCATGGAGAGTTCGGTTAAATCGCTCGCACTGGCCGTTTCCGGCTGGATGGTACGGAGTGGTTCGCGATTTGTCTACCTCATACAGGCGACAGAGCTGTTGAATCAAAGAGCTCTCAAAGCTTCGACCTTGGTCGGAATGAATGCGGGTTGGAACACCAAACTTGAAAAACCATTCAGTCACCAAAACCCGAGCCACAGTAGTGGCCTGCTGATCACGAGTTGGGACCGCCACCGTGTATTTGCTAAACACATCGGTCATTACCAGAACATTCTCCAGACCATCCCGTGAGGGATCCAACAATGTGAAATCGATAGCAACAATTTCATTTGGCTGAGAAGCCAGCAGGTGGCCCATAAAACTGTGGGGCACTGATCCAGAATCTTTGGCGACCTGACAACGCTCGCATGTTTGGACCCAGTGCTTTATGTCGGCCGCCATCCCTGGCCAATAACAGCGCTGCCGCACCAATTCGGTGGTGCGCTCAATGCCTTGGTGCCCATGGTGTTGGTGCAGCTGGGTGAGAGTCTCCTCCTTAAGAGCTGCAGGTAAGACAAGCTGGAAGTACTCCTCCCCCCCGTCCGAACGAAAAGCCCGACGATACAGTACGCCCTCCTGTTCGACCAAGCGGTCCCACTGCTTCAAAAGCATCAAAGCCAAAGTGGGAAGTCTCTGCCTCTCCACACGAGTAGGCTTAACCCGCTTCCTCCAGAAAGGCAGAAAATGGTCCTGCTTCCTGCAGGGAACATAAGTTCAATGGGGACTAACCCTGGAAGACGGACACCATTGACTGGGTTGCAAGCTCCACTAAAGCCGAGCCTGATACGGGCTGGAAGAGCTGTGGAACTGAAGTGCCAGGTTGAGCATGTTCAGCCAGGCTGGACCCTGACAGATACTGCCGGGAGAGGGCATCAGCATTTTTATTGACGCGCCCGGAGCGATACTTTATTTGAAAGTCAAAAACAGCTAGTTGGGACACCCACCGCTGCTCTGTGGCCCCCAACTTAGCGGAATTAAGGTAGCTCAACGGGTTGTTGTCCGTGAACACCACACATTTGTGTCCCAACAAATATTCACGGAATTTTTCTCCCATTGCCCACTTAAGTGCCAGAAACTCTAGTTTCATTGAGCTGTAGTTATCCATGTTTCGTTCTGTGGGCCGAAGGCCTCTACTGGCATAAGCCACTGGGCGAACCCCATCGTCCGTCTCCTGCGAAAGGACGGCACCCAGGCCGCTGTGGCTTGCGTCAATCTCTAAGATGAACGGCCGTGAAAAGTCTGCATATGCCAGTACTGGGGCCGAGACTAGCTTAGCTTTTAAGGCCTCAAAACTGTGCTCACACTGGGGTGTCCAAGCAGAGCCAAGATCCCGCCCAGAGCCTCGCTTGGACCGAGTGCCAGCAAGTTCTGCCACAAGCTTGTGCAGGGGCCCTGCCAGTTTAGCAAACCCCTCAACAAACCGCCTGTAATAACTGGCAAACCCCAAAAATGAGCGTAGCTCAGACACATGGCGGGGGCGCTGCCATTCTGCCACTGCCTCGATCTTGGCAGGGTCAGACTGGAAAATAATTTCAACTAACAGAGGTTTAATGTTTAATGTTTAATGTTTAAAAGGATCCCCATTAGCTGTCACCAAAGTGGGACTAGCTAGTCTTCCTGGGGTCCACACAGAAAAACAAACACAAAACAAAACAGATGCACAAGATACAAATCATAATACCTTAACAATGATAACTTGAAAGAATTGAGACATTGTTAGACATTATAAACATTCTCAACAGTTATTCAGAAAAGCCGTCACATTCATGGGTATTGCCTTCATTATAACATTCATACAGTAGGTGTGTCCGTTCCCTACTCACAAATTTAAATAGTACATTCTTAGATGGAACTTGAAAGATGCTTTGCTATTCAATTTACGTATATTCAATGGGCAATTATTCCAATGATTGATGGCACGATAAATAACTGTTCTCTTTAAAGCATTTGATTTTGGACGTGGTAACATCATCTGACCATCATCAGCTAACCTAGTACAATGAGAGTGAACCTGACTACATCTAACAATTTGGTTGTACAACAATACGGGTTGAGAAGAAACAACTATGTTCCTGAAAAATTTAGTCATATTAAAAACTAGCCTGTTCTCTACTGTTAACCATGAGAGTTGATGATGCATACTGATAGTGTTTGTTCTAATGGGACAATGTAAAACTAACCTGGCAGCTCTGTTCTGGGCAATTTGTAATTTCTTTAATTGACCTTTAGATGCAGGTTTAAACACACAACAGAAGTAACTAACAAAATGAAACTAACAAAATGAAACAAACTAACAAAATGAAACTAACTGAACATAAACCAGGCTCAAGTCAACAGAAAGAAAGGAAAATAATTCCCAACGGGATTGTGGTGAGGTTTAAGTCCCAATGCAACCTCGGTCCACGGCAGGGATGAGGTGCACCAGAATCGGTCCAAACAACAATTTTCAATAAAACGGAGAAGAAGGCAGCAGTGGACGGAGCGACGGCACCAGGGCTGAAGGCCACGAGAGCCGTTGTTCAATGTGCCCACCTGGCGGCTCACATCACCGGGCTGCATGAAACAGCCCCATGCCAAGTGGAGGAGGGAAGATGCCCAGTGTGGCTTTTACAGCTACAGCTGGAGACAAAGCAGAGCCACTTAACACACCCGGTTAGCAAAAATAATTAAATAAATGACCGGCAACTTACCCGAGCCAGAGGAGCTTTGCACATGAACCAGACTCACGCCAAAAGCAGCGCCACGCTCTGACGTCTCGCACAAACGCACCAGACACTGCTGTGAACCGATCAAACAAATCAAATGGTGGTCACACCACAACACGGCTTCTTTTCTATATCCTGGCTCCAGCAGCCCCATACATACCTCACCAGTCGCCGTTAGCCAACGCTACCTCGCACCTGCCTGTCGAACCCCCTGCCAGGTAAATGCCGGAAGACCATGTGAGCGCAGACACGCGCTTGATCAAATGCCCGGCTGGCACCTCTCAACAATCAGCCAGCAGGTGCGACTAATGATGAGTGAGGCGGCTAATGATGAGTGAGGCGGGGCAATGCTCGACCTGCCACACAAGGCAAAGCATCAAATGCAAAGATGTAAAGCATGCCACCACTGTACTGTAGAACAGTTGTGACGTGTTCTCTGGAGTGACCAATCACGCTTCTGTCTGCCAATCCGACAGATGAGTCTAGATTTGTCGGTTGCCAGGAAAACAGTGCCTGACTACATTGTGCCAAGTTTAAAGTCTGGTGGGAGGGGAATTCTGATGTGGGGTTGTTTTTCAGGGGTTGGGCTTGGCCCCTTAGTTCCAGTAAAAGGAACTCTTAATGCTTCAGCATATCAGGGCATTTTGGACAATTTCATGCTCCCAATTTTGTGAGAACAGTCTGGGGATGACCCCTTCCTGTTCCAACATGACGGCGTACCAGTGCACAAAGCAAGGTCAACAAAAACATTCAATTCAATTTTATTTATATAGCGCATATTTACAACACAAGTTGTCACATAGCGCTAAACATTTTAAAAAAGAACGGGAAACAGAAAACCCAACAATCCAAAGTTGCTTTTGGATTCCCTATGAGCAAGCAGTCAGCGACGGTGGGAAGGAACCAAAGACCCCCTATGGTAGGGAAGGGGGAAAAAAAACCTCCGATAGAACCAGGCTCAGAGAGGGCGGCCATCTGCCTCAACCGGTTGGGTTGGAAGTGGGGAAGAGGAGGGAGGGATAGCAGGAGAGGTTGGGGTGGGGATGGGAAGTGGTGAGGCCAGTGGCTGCAGATCAGGGACGTTGAGCACCAGATCCAGAGACATCCACGGAGAGAACAAGCAGGACACAGAACCTCGGGTGGGAAACATTGGTTAGTCATATGTAATGGTGATATATGACAGTACAGAAAGGAGAGGAGAGGAGCCCAGTGCATCATGCGAGTCCCTCAGCAGTTTAAACCTATGGCAACTTAACTAAGGGACAGCTCAGGTGATCCTGAGCAGCCCTAACTATAAGACTTATCAAATAGGAAAGTTTTAAGCTTAATCTTAAAAGAAGAGAGGGTGTCTGCCCCCCGAACCCAAACTGGGAACTGATTCCACAAGAGAGGAGCCTGATAACTGAAGGCTCTGCCTCCCATTCTACTTCTGGAAACTCTGGGAACCACAAGTAAACCTGCAGTCTCAGAGCAAAGGGCTCTGTTAGGATGATAAGGTACAACAAGGTCTTTAAGATATGATGGAGCTTGGTCATTAACAATTTTATACATTAAGAGCAGGATTTTAAATTCTATCCTGGATTTTATGGGGAGCCAATGAAGAGAAGCCAATACAGGAGAAATATGATCTCTTTTACTGGTTCCTGTCAGAACTCTGGCTGCAGCATTTTGGATCAGCTGGAGGTTTTTAAGAGAGTTACTGGGAAATCCTGACAATAAAGAATTACAATAGTCCAGCCTGGAGGTTACAAATGCATGGAATAGTTTCTCAGCATCACTCTGAGACAAGATATTTCTGATTTTGACAATATTACGTAAATGAACGAACGCCGTCCTGCAGTCTTGTTTTAGATGTAAGTTGAAGGACATATCCTGATCAAAAATAACTCCAAGGTTTTTTACGGTACAACTGGAGGCTAAGGCAATACCATCTAGAGTAACTATCTGGTTAGATAGTGTGTTTCTGAGGTGTTTAGGGCCAAATACAATAACCTCAGTTTTATCCGAATTTAATGTCATCCAGGCCTTTATGTCCTTCAGACATGCTTGGAGTTTGACCAACTGATGGGTTTCATAGAACTCTAGTGTGGGTGGAAGAATCACCATTAACATGAACAAACTGGAATCTGTCTGATAAATATGATTTAAACCACTTTAGAGCGGTTTCTTTTATCCCAATAAGATGTTACAGTCTATGTAATAAGATGCTGTGATCAACTGTATCAAAAGCAGCACTATGATCCAAACATGGATGACAGAGTCTGGTGTGGAGGAGCTTGACTGGCCTGCACAAAGTCCTGACCTCAACCTGATAGAACATCTTTGGGATGAATTAGACTGGAGACTGAGAGCCAGGCCTTCTCATCCAACATCAGTGCCTGTCCTCAAAATGCACTTTTGGAAGAATGGTCAAAAATTCCCATAAACACACTCCTAAACCTTGTGGAAAGCCTTCCAAGAAGAGTTGAGACTGTTATAGCGGCAAAGGGTGGGCCAACTCCATATGAAACCCTTTGGATTAAGAATGGGATGTTATTAAAGTTCATGTGCGTGCAAAGGCAGACGTCCCAATACTTTTGGCAATATAGCATATATATACTCACACATACACCAAAAAAAAGAAACAGAGATAGACATCAACATGCATAAGTATATATAGCACTGATATATCTGATAAACTGTACATTGTTCACTTCTTTGCTTTGGCAAAATAGATTTTATTTGTTACATTTCATGCCATGACTCCAGTCCATAAAGGTTCTTCGTAAACTTTGACAGAGAACTAGTTTGCACAACAGCAGGAGCTCTGCTAAGAGGAATTAAGATTAAGATGCCTTTATTGTCATTGTACATGAGAATACAAAATTCTATTGGCAATCTCTACAGTAGCAGCATGGGTTGTAGGAAATATGAGAAAATATATATTAATAAAATGTAATAAATACAGAGCCGACCTCATCCAGAGGTCAAGGCCCAGCAGTACCTCTTCTTCCTGAGGACTCTGAGACACACCAGGCTCCCACAACAGCTGCTGATGAACCTTTACTGCTGTACAATAGAGAGTATCCTGACTTACGGGTGTACAGTCCAGAACTCAAGTTGTACAGTGGCAGAAAAGAACGACCTGCAGTGTGAATTAAAAAAAATAACTTGTTCGCTGAACATAATAAAATTATGGAAAGAATTTCCACCTAATTAAAATGCTTTAAATTTGCAAGAAACACTTCTGTTGAAGGCCCTAAAAGTAATTATGATGGGTCAACATGATGTAATTGCATTCCTATTATTTAATTAGCAGGGTTAAGTCCAACAAGATTTGTAAGGGTAAATGTAACATAGTGACAAATTGTTTTGGGCCATTTAAACTTGAATGATATGATTATGAGTTACTTAACTTAATAGGGTAGTTAGAACTACTTTTTAAAATAGTACAGTTACATGAATTGAGTGTGCTGATCCAACAAAACAAAGTTGAAAAACTTTAGGCAAAGGGGTTAATTTTTATCATATGAAAATGAATATAGTAAGTTTTCAGACAATATGTCATTTTAACAGATATATTGAGCAATTTAAACATATATGTTAACATATATACCCCCAACTGGTATCAAGTTTAGAAAAGAAAAACACAAAGCAAACTGGATTTGTCCGAATAAAACTGTCAGAAACGGCAAAACTGACTTTCTAGCAACTGCTTGAAAACATGTTGCTGTGAAAATACATCTTATCTTGGAGGATAAGTCTCTAAGAATTGTTTTCCCCGAGGATAATTCTGAGCTTCAGAAGCAGCCATTTCACAACAATCTATGAATAAAAAACAAACAAGTAAACATAAATACAAAAATGCATATGTGTGTGTGAAAATTTATCTCTCTCTCTCTCTCTCTCTCTCTCTCTCTCTCTATATATATATATATATATATATATATATATATATATATACATATACACACACACACATATATATTTGTACAAGAATAAATCTTATCGAAGGGTGTGACAATTATTTTCATTTTTTATCCTAAAATATATTTTTAGGTTCATTACTATATTTGAAATTTCTGTAAAGAAGAAAAATGAAAAGTGAGAAACTGTTGTGTTTACATTCTCATAGAAACCTGGCTGCACCACAAGCACTGTAGTCCAGCTCGAGTAGCTAATGCTAATGCTACCTGAGCTAACTGAGAAACTCCACTTGTTAACGCTAGCTTGCTAGCTAGCTAGCAACTCAGCACTCAGAACGACAAAAATCATCCTTGCCAGGGACTCACCTTTGACCTTGGCCTTTGATATAAAACAATGTGGGGCATTCCTTGTTTGGAATTTTCACATCACTGCTACCCTCTGCTCTTAAGTTATAAGCAGAAGTGATTAGCAATCTTAACCCATGAGAATTAGGTTGTGTTAACATAAATGAGTCTTGTAAATTTTAAGTTGTTGCATGTTAAGCTAATTCTACATGATTTAAAACTGTTCAACCACAAAGAATGATTTTATGTAATAAAGCTACATGTTTGACTTAGGTTAATTTAACACACACCCATGTTGCTTTTTTCAGTGTAGTGTTTGTTCTTCAGGTCAGGTCCTCTGAGATGTCCACCCTGAGGAACTTGAAGCTGGAGACCTGCTCCATCTGTTGACCAGCACCAGTCTGTCAAAGCACTTCATGGTGTGAGTGCAACCGACTGGTAATCATTCAGGCTGGAGACTGCTGTGGCTTTTCAGACAACCCCAAGGTTGTTGGTTTTGGTTTTCAGGCAGGTGGGGGCTTTGGCAAGTTGCAGGGACCGGCTGAAGATAGTTAGTACCATTTCACAACAAAAGGAAAAGTTCAAAAATTTCCTTTATTTGTCAAAACCATAATACTGTTTATTCTGCCATGTGTCTAACACTGCTCAAGAAAGGACTCTGTTTTCTTTTTTTCCTCTCAACAGTCAACAAGTTGATATGGCACAAAAGTTTGTCTAGATTGTCTAATTGCAGAGCAGCACTCTTCTTGTGCACTGTGTTAGCCATCCCTAATCATGTGTTACCAATTTGTTGAGTTTATTAAATTCTGCAGATCTTTCCATGGCAAATTTTTAGTTTTGCTGCACTGGTGTTGCCATCACAAGGTATTTGTTGTATTCAGCTGACCAACTCTAGGATAGAATGTTAGAATGCCTTATTTACAGTATTAATACAGTTGTAAAGCACTGTCAAAATTATTAACACCTAGTATAACTAATTATAATTTGGGCTGTATGAGTCATTTGTTAGAAAGGTAGAAACCTAGTTCCTGGAATCTTGAGTCTTATGTTGTCACACTGTTCCAAAAGTGTGATCTTGCTCTCAGTTTTACAGTCCCCTTGCCACTTATGAGCTGTTCAGTACAAGCCTCTGCAAAATGCTTTTCTTCCATTTTGAGCACAGTTAAACTCAGTCTACTTCATTAAGCACATTTAAAACAACAAGAGTTGAACCAAATCGCTGTATTAAAATAGGAGACTATAAAACACAATAAAATGCAGTGATTGAATAACAAATCTGAATAAAAAGACAATAAAAAAACACCCTGATTTTATGAAGATGAGTATCTATCTGGTAGGTTGATCCAGTGCTCTAACCAGGGTATGAAGATGTTCTGCTAAAAAATAGTTCCAACCAATTTAAAACTTCAAAACAAACAAGAACACGACCGACGTCGTAGTGATTGTTCTGTTGTACCTTGGTCGGTATGTAAATTTGTGTGTGCCACAGCCAGACGGGGATTGGCGGAGTATCCTGAACCGGACCCCCGATTGGCTGTAGCCGAGGAGCGCTCCGGATGTAAAAGGGGCCAAGATGGCGGTGGCCGGCGGGCAGCAGCGTCTCCTCATCTTTCTCGTCTCCCAACCGGCCACACTTAGTTTTGTTTAAGGCTTTGTTATTTCTGTTGAGTTGTAGGTGGGGGGACCGGCAGTTTTGATAATCTCAATTTTCTCCTGTTTGTTTAATTACCGCGATTGTTTGTTTGTTATTTTGGTCCTTAGTCCCCCTACGTTTAACTCAGGTGTATCATTCTATTTCTGTAAATAAAAGCCACGTTTATTTCTCATCGTACAAATCTGACTCTGTGGCTACTTGGGACTTGGGGAAGATGGGGCCACTTCTTGTTATGCCTCAGACACCCCTAGGCTGGGCATAACAATAATTATTATTTTAATTATTATTATACAGTAAGAATTTTAATGCAGCCTCAAGGGGACACAAGCCAGTGTCCACCCGGATAAATACAGAGGATTGTGTCAGGAAGGACATCTGACGCAAAACTTATGCCAAATCAAATATGTGAATCAATCCTATGACTTCCATACTGGATTGGTTAAGGCCTGGGTTAACAACGATTGCCATCAGTGCTGTTGACCCAGAGGGTGCTGGTGGAAATTGGGCTACTGTTGGTTGAAGAAGGAGAGGAGAAGGCGTGTTTGTAGGAACAGAGAGAAGAGGAAAGTCAAGAGTCTAGGACTAAGAGTAGGGACTTTTTTGGTTTTCAGGCAGGTGGGGTCAGTTACAAGCTAGTGGTTCGCTATGCTATTAGCTCATATAGTTAACCAACTCACCGGAGCATCGATAGACGTAAACAAACACTATCCGACTCATTTACCACAGGCAGAACACTCCGTGAAACAGTAAACAGAACCGGTAACTTCCTATCATATCCCAAAACTTGTTTCTTCAGCTTATTAGGTTATATTTTCCATTTTTCCTGCAACGTTATTCTTACATGCCTTAACTCCCGCTACTTCTCTCTGTGGAGTCTGCGCAGCAGCAGGTCTGCTCAGAAGGGCTGCGCAGAAGATCAAACAGACCGACGTGCAGGGAGTTAACCCTTTAGAGCCCAGACAGGTTTATGCTGGCTACACACCCATATACAAAGAATAACAATACTCTTATCAAGTAGCAGTAAAGGCATGAATTACTTTTTCCAGTGTATTTGAAAGAGAGAAGTTGTCAGAGATCACTAGAAGAATTTTCACAAAAGATCGACTGTATCAAGTCAAAGGGCCAGTCATCATCCACAAGGTCCAGTCGACCGAACATAGATCTCTTTGTCTGTCAATGGAGACAATTTATTACTGTGCCTCTCCTTAGAAGTGGGTGCCCAGTTAAGATTTTTTCAAAAGCAATTCTGAATTAGATAAATAAAATAAAATAAAATAAACAGATAAAAAAGTCCATAGTAACAGCTAATGGTTGAAAGGAAACATTAAAGAAATGTTAAGCAGGCAAAGTATCCATGACAAGACACCACAGAGGAAGCTGCTGCACTATAGGAAAAAAGTATTGACATAGTTAAAATTCATTCATGTTCAATTCAGTTCAATTCAATTTTATCTATCCATCCATCCATTATCTATACACCGCTTAATCCTCTGGAGGGTTGCAGGGGGGCTGGAGCCTGTCCCAGCCAACTCGGGCGATGGCTGGGGACATCCTGAACAGGTCACCAGTCTTTCACAGGGCAGTTTTATCTATATAGTGCCAATTCACAACATATGTCATCTTATAGCACTTAGTAAGATGAAGACTTTACACATTTAGAAAAGAAAACCTAACAATCTGAAGTTCCCTCTGGATTTTCTTTGAGCAAGCAGGCGATGACAACAGAGGGAACAAAAACAAAAAACAAAAAAACTGCAAACCTCCCTTTAATAGACAGGGTAAAAAACCTGGGACAGAACCAGGCTCAGGGAAGGCGACCATCTGCCTTGGAGTGACATCGGGGATGAGGGGGGTGGAGGAGTGGATGGGGTGGAATAGGCTAGCAGATAGAGAACAGAAAAACAATACATAAGATAAGATAAGATAAGATACTCCTTTATTGATCCCCAGAGGGGAAATTCTGGTGTCGCAGTAGTACAGTCAGTGAAACAAACAGAAAAATGAAAAATAGATAACACAGTAAAAGCAAAAATACAACACTACTATATACAATATAGACATACATACAACATAAGAGAACAATGAACATTTTGGAGATTGGTGAGGTCAGAAACTGCAGGTCAGAAATGTGTAGCTCCAGATCCAGACACCTGCAGAGAGGACAAACACAGGACTAAAGTTTTGATATCTTTTAAGCAGTCCAGCAAGCTCTGCACTGAGCCTTCATTTTTTTTTTAATTTTTACAGGCAGATAGATTTGCATAGTGTCTCAAATATAATGGAAATGAATCTTGTGTTTGTTAAAAACTGAACCCTAGCTGTATGCAAATAAATGCATAAGCCATTGATGAATGGTAAATAGGCCACAAATATATAGTGACTTTTAACCCTACCAAGGTTCTACAAAGCACTTTACAACTTTACAATATGTTTCTCATTCACCTCTTCACACACACACACACACACACACACACACACACACACTCATGTCAATTCAATTAAATTTCATTCAAAAGCTCCAATTCACAACATATGTCATCTCATAGCACTTCACATAGTAAGGTAAAGACTTTACAAACTTTAAACAAGGAACTATTACTAATCAGTCTGTTTATAAATGATTTACCTAAAACCTGTCCTGAGGCTGGCTTCCAGCTTCATGCAGATGATGTGGCCATTTATGCTCCTGCTAAAGGCCAAAACACACTACAGTATAATCAGGCCAATTTTGTCCCGATCTCCCCCTTACGACCAAAGCCAGCAAAGGCCCGATTGTCTGATGTTTGCAAACGACATTGTGTCTGATTTTCTTGTGGCGGGGGGCATGTTAAGAGTGATTTTGTCTGGTCCGATCTGCTCGGAAGGCCTCGGTAGGAGAGATCGTAAATAATGAACATGTTTAATATTTGCTACGAGAAATCCTGTGTGTGCGGGGTGCTCCGAGGGCAGCCGAGCACGCTCAGTGTGTAATGTCACGTGTTGTACCGCAACAAAAGCCAATCAAGACGCGAGCTGACTCAACTGACTGATGGAAGAGGAAGTAAAAACAAACAAAGAACATGCCGCATTTTGGGCAGTTTGTCCAAGCACAGTTACTGTCACTAAAAATTTGAATCACATTAATTATGATGATGGATCAATCCACATTAACGCGTCAATTTTGACAGCCCTAAAAAAATCCCTGCCCCTCGGCTTAGAGATCTAGATGGTCTGAAAAAACAGCTTTAATTATAGTAACATGTCGCGTTTTTGGCAGTAACAGCATTATAATGATGGGAAGAGTAATCAATTAGATTTCTCGTTACTGAAAAAGGAACGCTGTTAGTAACGTCATTTTTTATAACGCCATTATTCCCATCACTGGTAGTTTGCAATGATTGTGGTAACTGAAGTCATGTTTGACTACACGAAATAATATCAATGACTAATCTTAAAACCTTCACAAAAAAAGTTAAGTGTTGGCTTAAAGCAAACCAGAGCTGTACCCATTTCAAAGTGTTGCAGGTTAAGTAGGTAATTTGGATTGGTTTGTAAGATTTTCCTTTTCTCCTTCTTGTTATTGTATAGTCTGTTTAAGAAGTTACTTTAGATTGGTTTGGAAGATTTTTTTCTCTCCTTGAGGATTGTTGTATAGATTTGTTTCAGTAGTTAATTTGGATTGGTTTGTAAGATTTTACTTTTTCTTTCCCTTCTTGTAATTTTTGAATAGATTTGTGATCATTCTGAACTTAATTCTGTAAGCTAGGTTGTATTTGTTCTCATACAGGTTACTTGTATATTGTGTTTTTAAAGGATTGTGATCTTGTGTGTTTTTGTTTAGAAGCCCAACTAGGGACAGGAGTTGAGAATTAGCTTTTGCTAAAACTCTATATGCAATACATCGGATTCATGCTTTGTACTGAAACTATGTTAACTGCATTGTTCCTATTAAATAGAAAATAAATAAAAAATAAAAATAACAGAGAACCCAACAATCCAATGTTGCCTATGGATTCCCTATGACATAGTTTTGTGGTCAGTGAGTCAAAAGACTGTGTATTTCATTGAGCTGACAGTTCCCTGGGAAAATTCAGTGGAGGCAGCCTATGAGAGGAAGAAGATTAGATATGCTGATTTGAAGACAGAATCTGAGCAGAGAGGATGGAAGGCTAGGGTTCGTCCAGTTGAAGTGGGGTGTAGAGGTTTTGTTGCAGGGTCAGCTGTCTCACTCTTGAGGGAGCTGGGAGTGCAGGGACAGAATTTGAGGAAGACAGTGAGGGAGATGTCAGATGAGGCTGCAAGAACTAGTCAGTGGATTTGATTAGGGGAAACGATAGTAGTTGGGGGGTGAAGTAAAGGCAGTGAGGGAGAAGGGGGAGGCAGAGGACATGCCTAACCCGGCAGGAGGAGAGGATAGTCTAAACAGACACCTCTCCTCTACTCTGCTTTCCCCGCCCCTCTTTCCCTCTTCCAATAGGCAGAGATCCAGGAAGAGGAAGTGAGTGTATTTAAGGTGAGGGAGTGGCCTGCTAGAGTCTCTCTGTGGGACCATGCGGCCAGCTCAGGTGAGTTTGTGTTGTAAGGTGCAGGTTTGTTTCGTTTGTGCTCCTGTTTTGCTTGACTTCTGTCATAATCACTTAGCACTTAGCAGTTGTGTGTGGCATCTAGTGCTGGGGTAGCAGTGCAGCACTTAACAATAGTGATTTGTTAGTAGTATATTTTAAGCAATTAGTGGTTAGCAGTAGCATGTAGCAATTGCACTAGCTAAATGGTAGCATCGGCACTGGTCACTACCTGGAGCATTTCCTAAACAGGCCTGGGTCAGTTGAACGTGGCAGTGCTGTTTGGATTGTGTAGGAGCAGTGTGAACTGGCACTAGGGGGGGGGGTGACTCTGGGACGCCAGAGTTCACCGCCTAGCCTCCTGGAGGTGTCGTGGGACTAAGTAGGCGAAACACCGTTGAAGGGAGGTTTCCACCTGATGACCCCCTGAGATGTGTTAGGAATCACTGCTCACTGTGAGGTATTGAGACAGATTAGGGATCCTAGGTCCTCATTGAGTACGAATCCTCTTTTTTTTTAGCACAAGTATCTTGTGTTTAAATTAACTGAGCAAGCACTCAGCAACGGTGTAAGGGAACCAAAAAACCCCTTTGATAGGGAGGAAAAAAAACTCTGACAGAACCAGGCTCAGGGAAGGCAGCCATCTGCCTTGACTGGTTGGGGTGAGAGTGGGGATGAGGGGAGTGGGGGATAACAGGAGGGGTTGGGGTGGGGATAGCAGGATACCAGATGGAGAACAGACAAACAATACAAAGAGAACAACAAACATTTTGGAGGTTGGTGAGACCAGAAACTGCAGATCAGAGACATGCAGCTCCAGATCCAGAGACACCCACAGAGAGGAAAAACACAGGACCTCAGGGGAAACACCGAGTTAGTGGCATGTAATGGTGATATATAACTGTATGGAAAGAGAGAGAGGAGAGTAAAGGAGAGAAGGCCTGTGCCTTCTCTCCTTTATTATGGGAGTCCCCTGGAAGTCTCTGATCCCATTCTACTTCTGGAAACCACAAGTAAACCTGGAGTCTCAGAGCGAACTTTGGTGTGGGTGGAAGAATCATCATTACCATGACAAAAAATGGAATCTGTCTGATAAATATGATGTAAACCAGTTTAAGTAGCAATTCTTTTAGTCCCAGTAACATGTTCCAGTCTCTAAGATGCTGTGATCAACTGTTTCAAATCCAGCACTGAGATCCAGTAGAACAAGTATAGAAACTAATCCACCGTCTGAGACTATTAGAAGATCATTGGTGACCTTTACTAGTGCCGTCTCTGTGCTATGATGGATTCTGAATCCTGACTGAAACTCGTCAAACAAACCATTTCTGTGAAGATAATCACATAATTGGCTTGCAGCAACTTTTGCCAAGAACTTCAGAAATAACAGGGAGGTTGGATATGGGTCTATAGTTGGCTACAACACCTGGATCCAGAGTAGGCTTTTTGAGAAGTGGCTTTATTACAGCAACTTTACAAACCTGTGGTACATAGCCTGTTAGTAAAAAGTTAATGATAGTTAGTACTGCGGTGTTAAAGGAAAGATTTCCTTGAACAATCTAGTGGGGATGGGGTCTAACAAACATGTTGCTGGTTTAGTAGAATTAAGAGATTCGTAGAACACCACTGCCTTTCCATTTTATTAGAATTTGGGCTAATTTTATTTATTATTTGTTATTGAGGGGCAACAATGTCAACTGATGTACACAGTCGAGCTGCAGTCCTATCAACATGATCATGAACCTGTGTGGGACTAATTGTTACGGACGGTGCAGAGACTCACGCGCAGGCAATCAGACACGACGCACAGATTAAGAGTAAAAGTACTTATTTTAACAAACAAGGCACAACTGAAAATCACTGCTAAGCAGGAAATAGGACTGATAAATACTAAACAGAAAGCGAGCCAAAGGCTGATGAAAACTAAGACTACAACATAAAGCGAGCTTCGATAAAGACGAGCTGAGAAAACTAAACGGAGCAACAGAAAGCGAGCTACAAAACTGATTAGCTGAAGAATAAGCTAGAACAAACGAACGAAACAAAGCGAGCTACAAAAACCTACGAGCTGGTGAATGCTAACTAAACCCCTAAGGCTAAACATAAAGTGAGCTACTAAACCTACGAGCTGATAAACAGGACAAGCACTGGAACTACAAAACCTACAGACAAATACTGATGCCAGGCTACACAACAGACAGAACTGAACCTGAACGGAGAGGGGGGGCACGACGGAGCAGGTAAGCGGAGCAGGTGGGGGCAAGAGCAGGCAGGCAGGCAAGCAGGCAGGCAGGCAGGTTGGAGGTGTCCTGAGATCTGGGAATGGGGTTGGAAGTCCACGACTGGAGTTATGGCGGATGGCAGAGGCTGCAGACGGAGTGGTGGCAGTGGTTGAGCTGATCCGGAGGAGGCACACATGGAAGGACAGCAGAAAACCAAACTGGAAACGGAGAGGGAAGAGCATTAGCTAGAGCAAGCAGAACAGACAAGACAAAAGCAGAGGTTGGCAACTGACTGAGGCTATGTGACGGTCTGGCACCGAGGAGTGCGTAGAGCGTGGTTTTAACTGGGTGAGAAGCAGCTGATAATCCAATCACATGCGTGCCTCCTCCGCTGATTGCAAGTGGCTGCACCTGCCGCGCTCCTCGCTGCCCACACCTTGCTCACGCCCACCTGGAAGAGAGAGAGGGAGAGGGAAAGCAGGGAAGAGGGAAAGGGAGAACTGCCACTACTCAGGCAGCAGAGGTGGAGGGCATGACACTAATGGTCTCTAACTCTAGGTTAGAGTCTCTTTTTGTTCTTGTTTTTCAGCACTCATTTAGTCCCTTGTTGCCTCGCTTTTGTTTTGATTGCTAAATCCTCACTTTTGTTAATAAATAATTTTGATTTACCTCATAACAACTGGGTTTTTATGTTACTTCCTTTCCCGAGCTGGTCGTAACAATAGCACATTTTTACAACATACGTCATCTCATAGCGCTTAACATAGTAAGACAGAACAGAAAACAGAAAACCCAACAATCCCAAGTTGCTTTTGGATTCCCTATGAGCAAGCAGTCAGCAACAGTGAAACAGAATAGAATAGAAAGAATGTATTGCCAAGTACAATGAGATTTAAAGAGCCACTTTTAAGTGCACCAACAATATACACTATAAAATATTCTAAAACTCTTTAAAATTCTAAGAAAAACATTATAAAACACAATAAATAAGGAAGAAAGTGTTAAATCGAGTACAGATTAACTGATGTGACAATAACTCATGCACAAATAACACAGAATAGTGTTGTTATTAAACTAACACAGTGCAAGCCTATGTGTGTGTGCATGTGTGTATGCACAAACACTTTAGTTGTGACATGCCAATGCTAGTGTTTATATTGCAGATTTATTTTCACTTGGAATTTTAGACAGATAAGCCATGTTCAAAGTGTGTCCAGTGTTTCCCACTTAGTGAATTGTTACATGTAACATATTGCTTCTTTTAGCTTTGTGTATTTAAAATGTTAATGGTTATTCACCACATATATAGACTGCAGACTGAGAGGCATATCAGTCAATCTGACATTTTCTTTAAAGGTTAATGTATCATAGACTGAACCCTCATACTGCATCAACTTACTTTTAATATGAAGCGCATTTAATAGAAAATACATATCACTGTCATACTAGTAATTCAGATGGTTGTGACTTTTAAAACTCAAAGCACAGAGATCAGCAGTTTTTCCTGTTATATAAGACCCAGTGGGTTCCCATTTCAGCAGCAGCTAATGAGGAAATGACTGGTCAAAAACTCTTATGAATATTTTAGTATGCAATGCACTGTTCCATCAGCAGCAATCTTCAGTTGAGCTTCAAGGTGCTGCTTCTAAAAGAAGGGCTTCCTTCTTGCATGGTAGTGTAATTCATTGCAGACCTGCTTTAATAATTTTAATAATTGATAATTTTGGGATCTGTATCTGCTTTGAAATGGCTCCAAGTGACATTCCTGACTATACTCAGCGCTTTCCACTTTCCCTTTGTATGCTTAAAACATCTTAATTTTAAGCTTCCTGTTCAGTGACCTCCCATGTGTCATTACAGAAAGCACTTTTAAACTACTTATCCTGTTCTTGCTGTTACATCAAGAACTGTGACTTGATAGTTTGGGCTGCATGTGTTTTCTCCTACAAATTTCTGGTGGAGATTATTTAGTGAAGATAACAAACACTCTCTAATTTTTTTGCTTCTAAGCAATGCATATCTGAGATATAAATGTTCACTGCATATCTGTTCAGAGTTACTGTCACTGTAATAGTACATGAAAGTAGGTCTCAAAAATGAGAAGCCTTCCCATTGTGACTTATTATAACACTGAGATAATGTGACAGAGGGAAAAGAATAGAAATGTAGTTACCATCTATTAAAAATAAAAGCACTACACTGCCCCATCTTGTTCAATCTATCCAGCACTTAAATAGTACTCTAAGCAACTGAATACAATATAAATCCAAACTATTCATTTGAACTTTTTCTGTACACATTTTCAGAAACCTCTTGCCTTCTCTCCTTTAAGAGTGAACATGAGGTGAATTTTCATTTTCTATGATTTATTTAAATTGGGTCCGCAGGAAGGTGGACCCACCACCCGCAGAAGGACTCGTAGGGGCCGGGTGCCATGTGGATCGGGCGGCAGTCGACGGCGGGGGCCTCGGCAACCCGATCCCCAGACACGGACTCTAACCGTTGGGACGTGGAACGTCACCTCACTGGGGGGGAAGGAGCCTGAGCTTGTGCGGGAGGTTGAGAGATACCGTCTAGATATAGTCGGGCTCACCTCCACGCACAGCTTGGGCTCTGGAACCCAGCTCCTTGAAAGGGGCTGGACTCTTTATTTTTCTGGAGTTGCCCATGGTGAGAGGCGGCGAGCTGGCGTGGGCTTGCTCACGTCTCCACAGCTCAGCCGCCACGTGTTGGAGTTCACCCCGGTGAACGAGAGGGTCGCGTCCCTGCGCCTTCGGGTTGGGGACAGGTCTCTGACTGTTGTCTCGGCCTACGGGCCGAACAGCAGTGCAGAGTACCCGGCCTTCTTGGAGTCCCTGGGAGGGGTGCTGGACAGTGCTCCGACTGGGTACTCCATTGTTCTACTGGGGGACTTCAACGCTCACGTGGGCAATGACAGTGAGACCTGGAGGGGGGTGATTGGGAGGAACGGCCTCCCTGATCTGAACCCGAGCGGTGTTCTGTTATTGGATTTCTGTGCTAGTTACAGTTTGTCCATAACGAACACCATGTTCGAGCACAGGGGTGTCCATAAGTGCACGTGGCACCAGGACACCCTAGGTCGGAGGTCGATGATCGACTTTGCAGTTGTGTCATCTGATCTCCGGCCGCGTGTCTTGGACACTCGGGTGAAGAGAGGGGCTGAGCTGTCAACTGATCACCACCTGGTGGTGAGTTGGATGCGCTGGCAGGGGAGGAAGCCGGACAGACTCGGCAGGCCCAAACGGGTTGTGAGGGTCTGTTGGGAACGTCTGGCGGAGCCCTCTGTCAGTGCGGTCTTCAACTCCCACCTCCGGGAGAGCTTCTCTCAGATCCCGGGGGATGTTGGAGACATTGAGTCCGAGTGGACCATGTTCTCCACTTCCATTGTCAAAGCTGCTGCTCGGAGCTGTGGTCGCAGGGTCTCTGGTGCCTGTCGTGGCGGTAATCCCCGAACCCGGTGGTGGACACCGGAAGTAAGGGATGCCGTCAAGCTGAAGAAGGAGTCCTATCGGGCGCTGCTAGCTCATAGGACTCCTGAGGCAGCTGACGGGTACCGGCAGGCCAGGCGTGCTGCAGCCCGGGCCGTTGTGGAGGCAAAAACTCGGGTCTGGGAGGAGTTCGGGGAGGCCATGGAGAAGGACTACCGGTCGGCCCCGAGGAAATTCTGGCAAACCGTCCGGCGCCTCAGGAGGGGGAAGCAGTGCTTCACCAACACTGTTTACAGTGGAGGTGGGGAGCTGTTGACTTCAACTGGGGATGTCGTCGGGCGGTGGAAGGAATACTTCGAGGATCTCCTCAATCCCGCCGTCATGTCTTCCACTGAGGAGGCAGAGGCTGAGTGTTCAGAGGCGGACTCGCCCATCACCCGGGCTGAAGTCACCGAGGTGGTTGACAAGCTTCTCGGTGGCAGGGCTCCAGGGGTGAATGAGATTCGCCCTGAGTACCTCAAGTCTCTGGATGTGCAGGGACTGTCATGGCTGACACGTCTCTGTAACATCGCGTGGCGGTCGGGGACAGTGCCTCTGGACTGGCAGACCGGGGTGGTGGTCCTTCTTTTCAAGAAGGGGGACCGGAGGGTGTGCTCCAACTACAGGGGGATCACACTCCTCAGCCTCCCCGGGAAAGTCTATTCCAGGGTACTGGAGAGGAGGATCCGGCCGATAGTCGAACCTCGGATCCAGGAGGAACAATGCGGTTTTTGTCCCGGTCGTGGAACGCTGGACCAACTCTACACTCTCCATCGGGTGCTCGAGGGTTCATGGGAGTTTGCCCAACCAGTCCACATGTGTTTTGTGGATTTGGAGAAGGCATTCGACCGTGTCCCTCGTGGCGTCCTGTGGGGGGTGCTCCGGGAGTATGGGGTTCGGGGCCCTTTGCTAAGGGCGGTTCGGTCCCTGTACGACCGGACCAGGAGTCTGGTTCGTATTTCCAGCAGTAAGTCGGACCTGTTCCCGGTGCGCGTTGGACTCCGGCAGGGCTGCCCTTTGTCACCGGTTCTGTTCATAACTTTTATGGACAGAATTTCTAGGCGCAGCCAGGGGCCGGAGGGGGTCCGGTTTGGGGACCGCGGGATCTCGTCTCTGCTTTTTGCGGATGATGTGGTCCTGTTGGCTTCATCGAACCTGGACCTCCAGCGTGCACTGGGGCGGTTTGCAGCCGAGTGCGAAGCGACTGGGATGAGGATTAGCACCTCCAAATCCGAGGCCATGGTTCTCGACCGGAAAAAGGTGGTTTGCCCTCTCCGGGTCGGTGGAGAGATCCTACCCCAAGTGGAGGAGTTTAAGTATCTTGGGGTCTTGTTCACGAGTGAGGGGAGGATGGAGCGCGAGATTGACAGGCGGATCGGCGCAGCGTCCGCAGTCATGCGGTCGCTGTACCGGTCCGTCGTGGTGAAGAAGGAGCTAAGCCAAAAGGCGAGGCTCTGTATTTACCGGTCAATCTACGTTCCGACTCTCACCTATGGTCATGAGCTTTGGGTCATGACCGAAAGAACGAGATCCCGGATACAAGCGGCTGAAATGAGTTTCCTCCGTAGGGTGGCTGGGCGCACCCTGCGAGATCGGGTGAGGAGCTCGGTCACCAGGGAGGAGCTCGGAGTAGAGCCGCTACTTCTCCACATCGAGAGGGGTCAGTTGAGGTGGCTTGGACATCTGTTCCGGATGCCTTTGGGACGCCTCCCTGGGGAGGTGTTCCGGGCATGTCCCACGGGGAGGAGGCCTCGGGGTAGACCTAGGACACGCTGGAGGGACTATGTCTCTCGGCTGGCCTGGGAACGCCTCGGGGTCCCACCGGAAGAACTGGAGGAGGTGTCTGGGGCGAGGGAAGTCTGGGCCTCTCTGCTTAGACTGTTGCCTCCGCGACCCAGCCCCGGATAAGCGGAAGATAATGGATGGATGGATGGATGGATATTTAAATTGGCCACTGAAGTGTTTTACAGTCTGTCTTTTTTCAGCCTAGTCAGTGTAGTCATTTGCAGGGCAGACATTTTCTCTAGCATGCTAACACCATACAAGCTTAACTTGTATGTGTAAGTGCTGAGTGACTGTGTAATGTCATACAACATCAGAACTAGCCCAAATGCATTCAAAATTTGCTTTCTGTTTTGCATTTGTGTGTGAACACATTTTAATTTGAATCCATGGGTGTGTGGGGCAAGGGGAATGAGACCACACCGAGACGGCATGGCAAAAGCGTGAACAACTAATTAGCATCTGGCCTGTCTGACCAGCAGCACTCAGGACATCCACTGGATGAAACAAGACATGAAAACTAAAAAACAAAACAAACAAACAAACAAACAAAAACAACACTATGTGATGATTGGTTGAGAGATCTGTTACCATTGGTCAACCCCCGAGCCATTATAGTACCCTCCAGCCACACATAATAATTGTAATAATAATAATAATAATAATAATAATAATACTTAAAAATATGTAATATGTAAAATATTATTATCACAAAATTTAAAATATTGTAAAATTGAATTGAATTGAATTGAACTGAATTGAAAATATGTATAACTAGAAAAGCACTCAGAGAGCTCATACCTCCACCAAGGAGCTTCAGTCCACCCCCAACACAATCTCCCAATTCACATATTTTGTATGGAACGTTACAGATACAAATGTAATCACAGACAGTTCAGATTTCCATGTAGCGTTCACCCCATCCGACCTAATGAACAGGCGCGGCCTGTAATGCGGCAGCTCCTAACAGCCTCCCAGCTTCTTAGACAACTGCAGATAAGAATGCCGGCCCAACCGTGCGTATGTCGCTCAGGAAGGAAAGACAACTCCGCCATTGCACTGTCTGTTGCGTGGAGACCCAAAATCTCATGTGGTCACAGGGGGTTACTTCAAAAACAAGAGTGCCCTCTGGTGGCTTTTAGAGTAAACCACATTTAATTGTCCACCTGGTTACATTTACATTTTTAAAAATTCCTGGATGGAGACGGTGATCCGGATCAATCCCAAAATTTCATCATTTGTTCCTTGTCCCATTTCACACATTTCCTGAAAATTTCATCCAAATCCATCAATCGAGTTATTTTGCACACAAACAGACAAACAAACAAACAAACAAATCAACACCGGCCATCACATAACCTCCTTGGCGGAGGTAATTAGTAAATCTACATAATTGTTGTTGTTTACCACTGGTAAACAACAACAATTATGCCAATACAAACAATGACACTAATTTATTAGGAGTGAAAAAATTTGCAAAGACATGTAAGTAAGAGCTTTATTTAACAAGAGTATAGCTGCAATAGTTTAAATGTGTAAAGAAAATCTCAAATTTAAAACAAGATATTGAAATTGGTTTTAAAAAATCCTCAGAAATTAAAGTTTAACAAAATATATATAAAAAAGTTTAAAAGTTTTCAAAAATAAATTTTGAATGGTTCAGAACAGCACATCATGACCAACAACTGGCCAGTTGTTTCCTCATCACGAGTGATCATTTTGAATCTCCCTCTAATCATTTCCATTTAACAACATGCTGCAGTAACATGCAACACTATCTGGAGAAACAGCATCATTATCCTCCCAGGAAGTTGTTGTTGTTGTTGTTGTGGAGACAGGGGTGATATTTCTCCCAGACACACTCTGCTCCAGCTCTCCGACTTCACCATATGGAGCCCATTACACCGATTTATGGACATTCTGCACCAACTACACACATCCAGACTCACACCCACACAGACATACCCCCTTATGACACACTAATACTTCCGGCACACAAATACGGACAGCTTTGATAGCACCACAGTGATAGCATAGAAGGAGCATATACCATGTAATAAATAGGGCAGATTCATCATTTTGCTCTGCAGTCTATTCACCTGTACCTGTATCTGTACAGTATGTGTGTGCATTTATTTGCATGTCCATAGTGTGTGCTGTAGAGGCCTGTCGATGCAAGTGTTCATATCTGTGTTTTGTCTCATGTACCTCAGTGTCAGTGTTATCGCACCCTTATCAACTCACTGGCACATGCATTGCCTCTGTTTTTCTTTCAAGTTTTCTCTCTTTATGCCACTCAAAGCAGTGATCAAACCACAGTAGCAGGTACAGCATCTTTAAATTTCTGGATATTAGGTTCATCCTTAAAACCTGGTGTGTTTATGTGTGTGTGGGAGAGTGTTGTTCACAGGACTGTTTTGTCTATTAATTCTTATAAGACTCAGCTGCTCTGTTGCGCTTCACTTCCTACATCTTTGGTGTCAAACCAAAGTGGCAAGCTTATGCGTGCACGTGCACAAGTGTGTGTCTGAGGCAGATACACAGACAGTAAGAGTGAGATGGTGGTGTGTATGTGTGGAATTTCCACTGTGTCATCACAGTGCAGTTCATCAGGCACTTGGGGACACACTGCACGTCCAAGCTTAAATGTGCATGGACACATAAACATGCACAATCTGTATAGTGTAAAGAGACCGGTTTGTTATTAACCAAACTGTAACTCTTCTAGTATGGAACCGCCAGGCAGTTAAAATGTTGATGCTTTTTTTTAGTTGTATTGTTTTTTATTTTAAAAATATGATTTTTAAAATAGTGTTTTCATTTAAATTATGGAATATAATGTTGAATGTTGCAATTTACTGCACTGATAAATGAAAGCTGTTTTAAAAAGATGCTAAAAACATATCCTTAATGGAGTCAGTACTATATATTAATGACACTTTCCCAGGCTAAGATGTATTATATTACATATGACTCTTATGCATTGAGAATGTTTTAATTTTTTAAAGATATGATGCTGAAATGATATATTCTTGTGGCGTTCAGGAACAGGACTGTGCTAGTCTGTTTGTTAATAGGAAAAATGTATTATGATGTAATATTTTATAATGTATTTGCTTGGACCCCAGGAAGAATAGTCTTTACCAAGGTAAAGACTAATGGGGATCCAATAATAAATAATAAATAAATGTCTCACCATCACCATGGAACAAAAAAGGCTGACCCAAAATCATAAGCATATAGCCTTTAGTTGAAAAAGAATAATATTTTAGAACAGAACACACTCATTTGTTAATTTTCCTCTGATTTTCTGTAATAAAACTGACAAATTATCAGTAATTCTAATAACTTACATCCCCTTAAACTCTCAAAGAACTTTACCACAATGGCAAGCACTGCTGCAACTTCATGCTTGGTCAAATGCCACTTAACAGTATTTATCAACTATAAAAGTGCCTGTCCTTTTATAGTTGATAAATACTGTTACTTATATAAATGATAAATTGATGTATGAGTTTTTAAAGATACGATTAACGCACTCCCACAGAGACTGAGTTCGTCTATTATTCTGAGTGTAATTGGTACAGCTCCCCTAAGTCTCACAGTTGACCCCATTCAAACTGTCTATTAGTGAGACTGCACTGTTGCCACAAACGATTGATGTGTGTACTTCTCTGACTTTCTCTTGTAGGCTAACAGAACTCCAAAATAATCTACCTGATAAATTATCAGTAATCCTTAGAATTTTGGATTACTGTTAATAGTCAGTGAACTGACTATTACATAGTTGGTTCACTGTTGTTTGAGTGACCTGGATTGTTTTCTGTCCTCACTATGCATAAAAGTTTTGAGATATTTCACTGTATATTTTCTTGTCACCATGATGCTGCAGGATACACTTTCACATTAAAGAGAAAAAGCTAGGCTTTGCTTGCAGGTCTCAAAGCTGTAAAACAGAGATTTATTCAATTCAATTCAATTCAGTTTTATTTATATAGCGCATATTTACAACACAGGTCGTCACAAAGCGCTTAACAATGTAAGGAAAGGATTTAGCCTTGTCAGTGGATTTCTATGTACCTAATGCTCTCACTAATCTGTTGCACCTAATTTAGTGTTCAGTTTTCCTGCTGGATATGGAGGCACCCGCCTATCTTATATGTGCTTCATGTTCCAACAATAAACTTACCAATTAAGTCAATTTGTTTATAATGCTCTGCCCAAAGACGAAGAAGGACCCCGTGTTTGGTTCATCACCTAAGCCAGGTCACCAGATAGAGGTGTGCTCAGTTTACTTTACTTTGCTTTACTTGACTTGCACAGCTCAGTGAAATGCCAAAAGGGACATGACATTCATGGCAGTTGTCTTCCTTTTTTGACTCTCCGGGTGTCTGCTCCTTTAAAGAATTACTATGGGGTCGATAGTGCAATTTGCACATTAGAGTTCACCAAAATGAACTCTTAAGTAGAAGGCAGTGCTAGTTTACTTCACTGGCAAATCATTTTAATCACAACATTTCCTCTAAATGAGTTATTGGTGGTCCAGAACTTTGCTCCTGAAATGGCACAAACATGATCTGAACATAAAATTAATTGGGTGTGCTGACACAGGAGGAAAACAAGACGTCTTATGTATTCAACTGTTAAACCCGGTTCTTTTGTTGGAAGCCCAAGAACAAACTAGAGGACTTTTCAGGTCACAGATGTAGAATTTATTTAGGTCACAGGTAAAGTATGGTAGCGCTGGTCTCAGAATGACAAAGCCCTCTCAGGAACTCCATCAGAGTGAGCCCCGATATAAGGGTATAATTCACATTTATGTTCTTGGGCTGGGTCTGCCCCGTACACAGGTTGGACTTAGACGCAACCGAGTCTCATTGGCCAGTTATCTCTGACGTAAACACGCCAACCACTGTTCAAGTGGATTTACTGAAATGTACTAAAACAAGTGTGTGTGTGTGTGTGTTGTCTTTAAGGCGTGCATCTATTTTGCCACTCTTATGCAGAACTTAGCTGAACACAGAAACTACTGAGTACAGATAAGACAGGAACTGTGAGCACCCTACTCCCTTTTCATTCAGTTTCTTTATAACAATGGCGAACTGTCCATGGGAACTGGATAAGACGGAAACTGGGAGTGCAGCTATTCCCATTTTCACAGCAACAAAGATAATGAGTGCAGACTGTCTACGACCCCAAGGCCACATAAGGTTAGACGAATGATGATCAAATTGAGTGAAAAATACAGCAAATCCAGTCATGGTAGAATCAAGGAATAATATAACAAATCATAAAATAACACAACACAACAAAGGAGCAGAAGGTATCAGCAGCAGCTTAAGATAAACAGTAAAGGTGTTACAGACCCCCTTCAATGAAAATCAAGCCCACTTTGTCCGCATAGCATGTCCATGTGGTGTTCTTTCAAGATGCTGAAAGACACATCATGAGTAAATAATCAGTCAACACCGTGGCTGATCATTTCCACCTCAAAACTACAGTCTACCAATGACCTAAAAAAGCAGATTCAGAGATCCAGAGTTTAACATACCTAAACATGTGTACTTCCAGGGTGGGATTTTTTTTTGAATCCCCTTTCCTTCTTCAGGATCAGTTTCTGGTTCAAACGTATATTGCTGCATTACTCAAACAGTACATCTTTCTATTGAGCAGCCTCCAGTATTTTTACAATGTTTGAGCACAGTCATGAGTGAACTGGTGTGCTCCATCCAGCTGCAGCAAGTGAGAAACGGTAAGTGAAGAGAGAAGTGGAAACTTAATTTATTCTGACATTTTACAGGAGGCAAAGGTATAAGCCATTTTTAAGGCAGCAAGAGATTATTTTAATGAGAAAAACAAGAAAATGTGATACACCGAAATGTGTTTCTAGAAGTTAAATCCAGTGGCGGCTGGCCAATAAATGGCGCTAGGGCGCCGCCCCACCATTCATCACTCACCACTTTAGCTTAAATAAGATATAAAAATAATAATAAAAATGAAATAACAAAGTACAAATATTTCGAAATAAATGTGTATCTATTTTAAGATGAGAAAAATAAATATTATATAGGTAATGATGGTGAGTAAAATTGTTTCGTTCATCGGCGTTGTCCGATTGGTGACGTATTTCCGCCTTGGGGCGCAAAAATCTTTGTCCATAGACTCTCGTTAAAAGTTGTACATGCGCAGTAACTCCTCTTCAATACAAGAGATAGGGCCAAGTTGGGGCACACCTTCCCTGCGCCCACAGCTGACGTAGCTGGATTATTTAGATACCACCACCCTCCCGCCATGGAAGGGGCTGACGTCGGGACGTCGGCCCGAGTCACAGCCGTCTGTCATAAAGAGCGGCTGATTGACAGGTCGAGTAGCGGGAGTTGGAGACGACAGACAGAGAGACAAAATGGAGAAAGAGACTTTAAATAATTCAGTGAAGTCACTTAAATCAAACCTTTGGAGAGGAGAACAGATCAGGAGAAGCTGCAGGTGAAAGAGCTCAGACCTGATCAGCCGATCATCATAATTAACCAGCAGTCCAAAGACAGAGGACCTGGTTTAGCAGCAAGGCTAGGCTAACTGCATGTAGTGAGGCTGATGCTTTATTCTGCTTTCCCTGCCTCCTTTTTCAAACATCAGGATCAGACCCAGCATGGATCAGGACAGGTAGGACTGATTAAAGCACTTCAGAAAAGGCAAAGAAGCATGAACAAACTAGGATCCACGACCAGCCCTGTTAGGAAGAATAAACATTTAATGTCAGCTTGATGAAGACAACAGGATGGAGATCTGTAGCACAATGAGGAGGTTGAGGTTGGTTTAAGGGTTCTGTGGAAATAAATTTGGTTACTTTCAAAGCAATTCTGTGATTGCAATTTTCCTTACTTTTTCTGACTTTGTGTAGATCTTAAATTTAATTCAAAATGGTCGTAAAAAGGTCTTTAAAAAGTCTTAAATTTGTTTAAACCTGCAGAAACCCGGTTTTTGGTATATGTCTGTTTTGGAGTTGTAGCCCCCCCCCCCCGCCCCCCCCCCTGGAGAAAACTGCACCAGCCGCCACTGGTTAAATCAGTGATCAGAGAGGGACTTTACATTTGGCACTCTCACACCAGATCAGATATTTAAGGGTGGAATACTGACATGTGAAAAAACAGGATCAAACTTGCAAAATATTTTACTGGGAGCATTGCTATGGTTGGATTGTAATGCAGAATATAAAAATTATTGAGAAGCACAGACTGAACTAGTTCTACTATTATACCGTATTTTCCTGAGTCACTTTGCTGAGTTTAGTCCTGTTCTAATATAAAAATGAGCAAAGAGCCAAACAACTTTGTGAGCTGTTACAGATTAAGGTTTCTTCCCGAGCCAGCTGGCTGCTTGGAGTATTACGGTAGGGGGCGGGTCCTGTCGGAGCGTGGCTGGCCGGCTGGCCGTGTTTTGCCTTTGTGCCTCTGCTGCCCCATCCTTTCCTGCACAGCACGGTACGGCTCGGCTCAGCTCAGCTCAGCGCAGCGCAGCGCCGGGAGGACCGTCGCAGACAGTCGGGGAGACAGAGGGGAAGGGGAGCCGCATCAGCACTGCCGCTGCGTACACAACGAACACCCGCTTGTTAACACGTATCTGCCAGCGTTTCCC
The DNA here is from genome assembly GCA_024666655.1 of Dascyllus trimaculatus. Classification (NCBI taxonomy): domain Eukaryota; kingdom Metazoa; phylum Chordata; class Actinopteri; family Pomacentridae; genus Dascyllus; species Dascyllus trimaculatus. The sequence goes on along the minus strand of CM045445.1, from coordinate 477,848 downwards.
CGCCGGTCGGCTTGGATTTACTGAGGCGTCTCCTTCAGCTGCAGACCGGAGCCCGTGGAGCTACTGCAGCAGGAAGGTCAGGAGCGGAGGGTTGAGTCAGCGGAGGCAGAGGCACAGGGACCCCGTTCGAGCAACGGGACCCCGCCCGGCTGCAGCTTCCTGCTGAGCTGCAGCCCACCGTCGGCCAGGTAATACTGAGGGTTGAAGGGTCTGTGGTGAGCTTGTGGCGACGCTGTGATTGTTTATCTGAGGTACCCCGTGAAATGCCATTGTACTGCTTTAAAGGTGCGAGTTTATTACACCCTTTCGATTTGAATTCACTGAATTATCAGAGCGCACAGAGCCTGTGTGAGACCAGTTTTGGAAGTTTTATTTTGTGTTATTCCAGTAAACTTTTATACCCTTGGAGTTTCTACAAGTTGCTGTCGTATAAATTATGTTCTGTTTTATTATAAGAAATCATTATGTCATATACAGTGCCTTGCAAAAGTACTTGCCCCCTACAGAAGTCTTCTATTTTTCACATTTAAATGTTCCAGATCATCAAACTATGTATATTTATTGAATATTAAACAGGGATAAACCACAAGACACATCATTATGGTTGACTGAAGATTTACTGAAAACCTCTATCACCCCTGTAAAAAAGTAATTGCCTCCCTGAACCTAATAACTGGTTGGTCCACCCTTGGCAGCAGCAACTGCAGTCAGATGTTTGTGATAGCTTGAGATCGGTCTTTTGTAATGGCACTGAGGAATTTTGACCCACTCTTCTCTGCAGAACAGTTTTAATTCGGTCACCTTTTGCGGTTTATGATCATGAACTGCACCTTTAAGGTCTTGCCACAGCATCTCAATTGGATTTAAGTCCAGACTTTCACTTGGTCACTCCAAAACCTTAATTTTTTTCTTTTTGAGCCACAATCAAGTCCAGCCAGTGGTGGACTTGATAGTGTGCTTTGGGTCATTGTCATACTGCATAACCTATTAGTGCTTGAGCTTTAGGCCATGAACTGATGGGTGGATATTCTCCAGGAGGACTATCTGATAGAGAGCAGAATTCATGACTCCATCAATGATTACAAGTCATCCAGGTCCTGGGGAAGCAAAGCAGCCCCAAACCATCACACTGCCACCACCATGTTTCACTGTTCCTCTTGTGGAATACAGTATTATCTTTACGTCAGATGGTAATGGGACCCATACCTTCCAAACATTTCCACCTTTGACTAATCAGTCCACAGGATGTTCTCCCAAAAGTCTTGGGCGTCATCCAGATATTTTTTGTAAATGCCAGACAGACCTTTATGTTCTTTTTGGTCAGTAGGTTTTTGCACCTGGCAGCTCTCCCATGGATGCCATTTTTTCCCAGTTTCTTTCTTATTGTGGAATCATGTAGATGGATCTTACCTGAGGCAGTTGAGGTCTGCAGACCTTTTAATGTTTGTCTGGGTTCTTTTGTGACCTCCTGGATTAGATATCGTCACGCTCTTAGAGAAATATTGGAAGGCCAACTACTCCTGGGAAGGTTCTCCACTGTTCCATGTTCCTCCATTTGTGGATAAAGTCTCCACTGTGGTTCTCTGGAGTCTCAGAGCCTTAGAAATGGCTTTGTAACTCTTTCCAGATGAATAAATGTCAGTGATTTTTTTTTGCATCAAAAACAAAATCTCTCTAGAACGTGGCATCATGTGCTGCTTTTTGAGACCCTTTAGCTACCTCACAATACCATACAAGCCTGGCAGTAATCATATGAGTGTGGCTGGTAAGATTGAACCCAGTTGCCAAATGAATTTGATCATTTGGTCATTTGGTAGCTAGACAGCATTTTTCCTGCAAAAAAATAAAATCATCGTCTAAAAGCTGCATTTTGTGTTTCTTGGGTTATCTGTGTGTCACATTAAAATTTGTTTGATGATCTGAAACCTATAAGTGTGACAAATATGCAAAAATAGAAGATTTCTGTAGGGGGACAAACTGCACTGTATTTCTGTAGAAATTCGGAGGGGTATTCTGTTGATGACCATTCTGATAGGTTAAATGTTTTTATTTTATTTTCATTTTTTGTAACAATAGAGCCAAATTTTAAAAAAATCAATTTATCTCGGTTTTGAACTGTTGAACATTTAAAATATATCGACTTGGGCCCTAAAAGATTGTGATGGACATTTTTAAAACTTCTTTTCTGACTTTAAACAGACCAAACAGTTTGTTTTATTGATAGAGAGAAATATTTTCACAGTAATCAGTGCTGAAAATAATCTTGTTGCAACTCTACAAACAGGATCAACTAAAAACAACAATCTTTTTTTAACAATAGAAACGAACATGAAGGAGTATTTTCTCTCAATCATTATACAAACATTGGCTAGGTCTATTGATACAGTTCATATCTTTCAAGTTGACTATAACCAAAGCCAGTCTAAACTAGTGTGCATTGTGATTCAACATACCTGCTAGTATTACACTGATATGGGTCAGACTCAGGTAGTGAACTTCCTTCACCTTAAAGGTAGAACCAGCTATTCTAATCCAATACAGTTTTTTTGAAATCTCAAACTAAATTCAAGATATAATGTGGACAATTAAAATGGAGGGGAGTTAAAGATATCTTGAAGTAGAAAATATTACTAATCAGAATTACATTGTGGATATCTGAAGTTTGTAAATTGCAAATATCTGCAGCTGAATATTTGATCTATAATGACAAACCCTTTCCTCATTAATAGTAAAAGTGACATCATTTAACCTTGGAAGAATGATGATGAGGATGAAAGGTTCTTTTTGACTAATTGTATTACAAATATCTGCATCTCATATCCAGTAAAACAGAAGGTGACTGTATCGTGACATTGCAGCCTTATGAAAGTCCAGACAGTCCTGCACACAACTAAATACAAGGTGTGTGGAGTCCTCTGAGGGAGTGCTTTGATACTTTTGCAGTATTTATATAGCACCTAGGCCTGCTTTATGATAAAACAAAACAAAACAAAACATGGAAATCCCTCTCTCTACATTGTAGGACTTGTAATGAACTGCTCTCTGTTGTATCAGCAGCCATAATGTTGTCCTCGTAATAAGTGAGTTAGATAAGGCAGGGGAGTAGAGGAGGGTCGTAGTGGGGTGTGGAGGTTACTTTGGGTGAAGGATGAGTCTTGCATAGTCACGACTGGAACTGGAAGCAAACAAGGACACTGCATACAAGCCTTGTTATTTCTGTGCTAAAGTTATTACCATTATAAAGACCTGTCAATGAAAGGTATTTTGTAAGTGTGTGTTTGTATGTGTTTGCCATGTGGCCCTTAGTGAGCTGTAACATTAATCTCTCTTGCCTGCATTGGCTTTTTCTGATGACAATAAAAATACTCGTACACTGCCATGATTCCATTACTTCAGAACACATTACATTGACATATATTAATTTCCTGCAACGCAGATAGGTGGGTTTCCAAAATGGAACAATGCAAACTTATTTTTGTCCCTTTTACACACATGCTCTTATTTTGTGTGTGCACACGCTGGCCTGCATTTGCTCATACATATTTAAATCTCAGTTTGTGTCTGTGTCGATCACAGTGGTTCATGCTTGCTGTGTGTGTCTGACTGTGTGCTGCTCAGTCTCTGGGTAAAAGAGGAGAGATGGGATACAGTGGGAGATGCAGGGAGGGAGCGGATTAGGAGGAGTTAGGGAATGCAGGGTAAAAAAGATGTGATAGTAAGGAGAAGGAGGAGGTTGAGGGAAGAATGAGGAAAGAAGGGGTTGAGACGCGGGAGAGGAGAAGGATGGAGACTTCTCTCCGGTGTTTTTCCTGCTCTAATTTGCTTTGACAGCAGCTCCATTGGCTAAGGCTCTGAACAAGCCTTTAAGCTGCATCTACAGAGAAAGATACTAAGTACTCCTACGGCCTAATTGGTGATGCTACAATATAGGCTGGTGTATTTCTGTAGTATCACTCCAGACTTTCTGTCATAGTTTCCCCTCGTGCCAAATATACAGTACCCCTGCTGTGTATTGTACACCAAACTAATACATAATCTAAACTGTTTTCCATGAGAATGATTGGAACAGCTGAGCCTCATTAAATTCAGTTTATTTTATGTTTTAAAAAACATGGGAAGTTTTTGTTAATGTTAAAATCTGAGCATATACTTTTAAAATCTGTCAGCAGATTCAGTAAGCTGGTTTCACCAGTAAGTATCCTGTGGGGCTGTGGACCGACTACCAGTGGGAAACAAAATATTTGTCCTGTGAAGCATAGGATGGCAAAATTTGGATAGATATTAGCCTGAAGACATATATTTGCTAAAAGAATAATAATAATTCATTAAAAACAGTAAAACATAGCATGTTACAACGCACAGTCTGTTTTTGCATGTCGGCATAGTGACAATTAGGCTTTAGACAGAGCTCTAGTTTATGATGTTTGCCAGACTTGTATTAACATGCACACATGCCTGGTGGGAATTTTAGTCTAAAGTTGTATGTTTGTGATAATTCACAAACATATACAGTTTTCTGCAGCAGATGTATGATAGGAAGTTGATAGTAAACAATGAGGAGAGATGGACGAGGAGAAGGCAGCAGACAAGGGAATGTCAGAATACTGTGACAGATAAGTACAGGACAAAGGATAGTATGAGTATGAGTACACCGTCCACCTCCTAGCTGCAATTTGTCTTCCCTATCCATGTTCCACGTTGGAGAATTTTCTAATGGAAACTGAAGTGCATGCCCAAAACTGACTGTGTTCTGTCTTGTGACATAAAGCCTCATTTTGACAAAACATAAGTTTTGGAAAAGGATTTCCAACATCTCATCATCAACTTAAAGCAAAAGTCAGATGACTACTGTACATTGCCACATATTGTTGACCGCAAAGACAACACATGGATAATCAGACTGAAGTCTAGATCAAGATAAAGTGTCACAGTTTGATAAATATAAATGTAAAATCTGAATATTTGATTGTAAATACTTACTCATATCTGACATTAGTTTTTTCTGATGCAGCATAACATCTTACAGATTCTAGAATGGGGGCTGACTGATAGAAACTGGCTGCTTTTATTCTGAGATTCACTGTAGAGTTCAGACAATTTGTTCAAAGTTGGGATATGAGTAAACTTGAACAGGCACAAGATTCATAGTGTCTACAATTTGTTAAACTGACTTTACTACTAATGTGAAGCGTATTATTGCACATCCTTTCATCTCATATGAAATCATTATTGTTTTTGTTTAACAAAGTGTCAGATGACAAATTGGAATGTAAAAGCTGTCACTCAGGGATGAACTCAGCATCCCTACAGTTATGCTAATCTGACAATACTTACCCTTCTTCATCTCTCATTGGGTTAATTTTACAGCCTGTAACTTCACTGTTTTAGATCTGTCTTGCTGCTCTCATTCACCTCACTTTCAGGCCCCAGCAGACTGTTTTCAATGAAAATGCTGATAAACCCACCAGATAGACAGAGTTAACAGCAAACTGGTGAACATAGTGGAACATTAGATATTTTATATATAGTGGAATAGTAGATAATTTTCAGATATATATTCAGAAGTTGGTAGAGATCAAATGAATGAATTAGTGAGAATATTTGACTTAGATCTGTCAGGTGGACCAAAAAACAACGTAGTGTTGTGTTGCTTGATGTATACACTGTATAGGAAACTGCTTGCTAACATGTCAGCCATAATTACTTTGTAAGCCTAACAAAATGGCAATGGCTGGAGTCATGCTAAGTTTAAAATCACTGTTGAGGAAACCTATGGGTGATGTCACAGAGGGTTGATCAATCTTATTAATCTATATATAGTCTATGGATGAAACATCCAAAACGTTGGGTACACCGTCTTTTACCTCCAGTGTTTCTAACAGGCTGACTGTTTGACCTTTTGGACTTTGGACTAGTTTGATAATCACAGTCTTATCATAACTTACAGGAAGGATGGCCAAATCTGTGACAACAGCATCCGACTGTGATTGTCTAGAAGTATCCTATAGCCTCTTGGAACCTGACCTTTTCTGGGCCTTGCATTTTTGATTTACCCTAGTTATTTGGGATTAGTAGGACCTAATAAATATATAAAAAATAAGCTTTGTCTTTGAATTATAAATAGTCATTAGTCGTCGCAGTGACACGAATAGTAATAAGTAATAGCAGATTGCGGCCGTGCACTGCGTTCACCGCCGGGTTCAGCGCACAGCTCCTGGAGAGTCGTGGACTAGCTAGCAAAATTGGCGGAGTTTTCAAAGTTTTTCAGACTTCCAGAGTTAGGGTTATGGTGCAGGGAAGCCAAAATATGATGTCCACGCATGTGGACACAGGGTTCTAGGAGGTTAAGGTTTTTGTAGGGGTCAGGTTTTCATGAAGCTTTGAACTTTATACCTACCTCCTATTATTTGGTTTACTTTTTAACTCTTTCCTGCCATTGTGTAGGTTTTGTTTGGGCTGCTGTTTAATCCTCTTTAAAGGCAGCATTATCGTAGGGTCCAAACCTCCAGGGTAGAGAATATGACGCCAGTCCTCCATGTTCTTCTTTTTCCTCATTCGTCCTCTCCTCTCCCTCCTCATACTTTTGTGATACTAATTCAGTAAGTTCAAAATTCAGACTTTAAACCTGTTGTTTTTTCCTCACAAATTTGACCATTCTTACAATGCTTGTGTCAAGGCAGATCACTTTACTAGCGCAATTTTACAGTTCTACAGTTTCATTTAGTAGACGCTTTTAGCCAAAGCGACACATATCTGAGAGTAGATACAACACAAGCAAGGATCTAGTCAGGAGTAAACAAACTGGATAAGTGATATAAAAGAAGTTCAAGTGTGATAGGATTTTGGTGACTACAGGCAGTAGGAGGAGGTAATAGGACTTTTTGCAGTCTGTCAAGCAGTGGTGGCTCATGCAGGTTTCTCCAGGGGGGCAATAACTCCAAAATAGACATATATCAGAAACAGGGTTTCTGCAGGTTTGAACAAATTTAAGACTTTTTAAAGACGTTTTTTTATGACCATTTTGAATTAAATTTCAGATGTACACAAAGTCAGAAAAAGTAAGGAAAATTGCAGTCACAGAATTACTTTCAAAGTAACTAAATTTATTGCCACAGAACCCATAAACCAGCCTCAACCTCCTCATTGTGCCTACAGATCCCCATCCTGTAGCCTTCACCAAACTGACATGACATGTTAATTCTTCCTAACATGGCTAGTCACAGTGCATTTTCCATGTGGATCCTAGTTTGTTCATGTTTCTTTGCCTTTTCTGAAGTGCTTTGATCAGTCATACCTGTCCTGATCCATGCTGGGTCAGATCCTGATGTTTGAAAAAGGAGGCAGGGAAAGCAGAATAAAGCATCAGCCTCGCTCCATGCAGTTAGCCAAGCCTTACTGCTAAACCAGGTCTTGTGTTGTCCCCTCTGTCTTTGGACTGCCGATTAATTAGGATGTTCGGCTGATCAGGTCCGAGCTCTTTCACCTGCAGCTTCTCCTGATATTTTCTCCTCTCCAAAGATTTTGATTTAAGTAACTTCACTGATTTATTTAATTTCTCCTCCTATATTTTGCGTCTCTATCGTCTCCAACTCCCGCAGCTTCACCTGTCAATCAGCCGCTCTTTATGACAGACGGCTGTGACTCGGGGCCGACGTCCCCGACGTCAGTCCCTCCCATGGCGGGAGGGTGGTGGTATCTAAATAATCCAGCTATGTCAGCTGTGGGCGCAGGGAAGGTGTGCCCCAACATGGCCCTATCTCTTGTATTGAAGAGGAGTTACTGCGCATGTACAACTTTTAATGAGAGTCTATGGACAAAGATTTTTGCGCCACAGGGCGGAAACACGTCACCAATCGGACAACGCAGATGAACTAAACAACTTTACTCACCATCATTACCTATATAATATTTATTTTTCTCATCTTAAAATAGATATACATTTATTTAGAAATATTTTTATTTTATCATTTCATTTTTATTATTTTTTATATCTTATTTAAGCGAAAGTGGTGAGTGGTGGGGCGGCGCCCTAGCAGGGCGCTAGGGCGCTATTGGCCAGCCGCCACTGCTGTCAAGTGCAAAGTTGTTCAGTACAGGGCTGGGTCTTTAGTCTTTTCTTAAAGAGAGGGACTCTGCAGATTAAATCAAATTTGAAGCGATCTGAACAGCGGGTTGACGTGTTGTTTTTGGCTGGTTGAAAACCAGATGTGCTGTTGCATTCTGGACCATCTGCAGAGGTTTGATCGTGCATGTGAGGAGGCATGCCAGTAAGGATTGCAGTAGGCGATGCGTGATATTACGAGAGCCTTTGTCAGGAGTTGTGCTGCATGTGCAGACAGAAAGGGTCTGATCTTCCTGATGTTGTACAGAGTGAATCGACATGACTGAGCACCAGAGGCCACATGAGCCTTGGTCATCAATCATGACATCCAAGTTTCTGGCAGACTTTGTGGATTTAAGTTGGGTTGATTCAAGCTGGATGTTGATTTCTTGTTGTATAGAGGGACTGGCTGGAATGACAAGGAGCTCAGTCTTGGAGTTGAAGTTGAAGTTGAGTTGAAGGTGCTGTTTTTCATCCATGCCGAGATATCTGCAAGGCATGATGAGATCTGGGCAGAGACCGTGTGGTTGTCCGGAGGGAACAACAGGAAGAGCTGGATATCATCAGCATAGCAATGGTATGAGAAACCATGGGAGAGGAGGGAACCAAGCACTGACCCTTGAGGAACCCCTGTTGACAGGCCGTGCAGTCAGACTCTTCTCCCCTCCAAGATACTCTAAAGTATCTCTCTGAGAGGTAGATATGAACCACTGGAGGGCAGATCCTTAGATGCTAAGCTCAGTGAGTGTGGAGAGGAGGATTTGGTGGTTAACCGTGTCAAGGCCACTGACAAATCTAACAGCAAGAGAGCTGAAGACTGTCCACCAGCTCTAGCAGAATGATTCTTTAGTAGATAGGAGTGCAGTCTCGGTACAGTGACCCTATTTAAAACCAGACTAATTTGTGTCATACGGGTTGTTGTTAGAGAGGAAAGCAGAGACTTGGTTGAAGACAGTTCACTCAAGTATTTTAGACAGGAAGGGCAGGAGCGAAACTGGTCTGTAGCTTTCGACCTGGGCTGGGTCAAGTGTAGGTTTTTTGAGTATTGGAGTTACCTGAGATTGCTTTAAAGCAGTGGGGAATACACCCATAACATGTGAGGAGTTGATGATGTGTGTTACTGCAGGGTTAAGTGCTGGGAAAATGGTTTGTAAGAGGTTGGATGGTATTGGGTCAAGTGGACAGGGAGTGGGACGAGAGTCCAGCAATAGTTTGGAGACTTCCTCCTCAGTCAGAGGGGAGAATGAGGAGAGTTTGGCCCTATTAGCTGGCAGGTGCACAGTGAGTTGGTCAGACTCAGAGAACTGGTTACTGATTGCAGAAACTTTGTCCATGAAGAATAAAGTGAGTATGTCTGCAGTGATCAGAGTGAAGTTTTATTTAGGAGCATTCTTATATACTTGATGGTACAATTTTGTGCACAGTTAAGATAGTCGTTAGTGCTATAAGTTAGTTATTACTTTTTTGTGTTTTCCAAACATATTTAAAATGTATTTGAAGCTAACTTGTGATCAGCAGCAGCATACATTTTGTAACTTGATTCTTATTTTTGTTTTGCATCTGTTTTTCTGAATAGTTTGTGTTAGCTGTCTACATTAACTTTAGAACTCTCTCTTCTGTCTTTGTGGACTTTAGCAAAGCAACGTGAACAAGGAAAATGACTTTTGCTGTATGTAAATAAGTACAAAATCACTTGCAGTTGTAATTAGTTTCTTTGATTTCACATCACTTTTAATAGGGCAACACAACATATTGTTTCCGCATTGATACTAGGATGTGTGCATGCACAATAGTAACATCGTAGGAGGTTTGATCTAAAGTAACCTAAGTGGTAATCTAAGTAACTTTATTTGCTGCTGGATACATTAAAGCACACTAAATTTGTTGACGTGCAAGTTCCATGTGCACAGCAACATGAGCGAGAAACAGAAGAGAAACACTGAAAAGGAAAATTTAGTTGTAAAAAAACTGCACACTGTCATGTGTATGACTGCACAATCAATAGTATATTAATCACAACCATAATTTTGACTTCCTACAATTAAATGAACATGATCAACTATGATATTAACGCTTAAAATACTCCAGTCATAGTAAACAGCCCATGCAGAAAAAATCATCTGATTTCATCTTGGGTCCATCTGATGTTAGAATGCCTCATTTCACATTTTTCAAGTAATTTGTGGTCACAGAGTCTAGTCTGAGTTGATGCACTTCAGTAACTGAGTGGCAACTAGAGGCTTCTCTGTGCAAACTCGCCTAGCTAGTACTGTCTGTAGCCTGCATGTGAAGCACTTAGGGAACATCAGTCAAATGTAGTGTCTGCTGATAAGCAGATGTTCAGCAAAAAGGTGTTTTGGCTACATTCACATGTTACCTCTTAAAGATGTTTTAATTCAGGTGATTCAGATTCAGGTGACAATGATTTTATGTCTCATTTTGATGCACATTTGTACATTAGCGAGAATGCAACACAACATGGAAGTGAAAGCAGCGATCTGTTTATTTAAATGTAAAAGTACAATAAATTCAGTTCAATAGATTTTCAGGTTCTAAAATCAATAATTGTGATCTTAGTATCTATCAAAAAAATTGATGAATTGAAGTATCTAATTATAGGTATCCAGGTAAACTGGAAATGTGTCACCAATTGATTATACAGTGCTGGACATGAGTGAGACTTGACAGGTTATTGCATATTGCGACTAACAAAACATGTATGTGAGTGAAATGGCAGTCTGGCATAGCGCCACCATGTAGCAGAATGATTTGCTTGGGAATGTACTGCTGCTACACCGTACATTAGATTTATGGGATTTTTGTTACACATGATGTGAAGATGTTGCTGATCTTAAATTGCGAAGGCTTATTTTTTGATACGATGTAAAATGAGGAAATGGTATAATGCTGAATTTTACTCTACCACAGGTAGACAGGAAATGTGTCATGACTTCACCATGTATTGCTTGACATGAATGAAACTTCACGTTATGTCTTATCATCCATATGAACACATTCGTAGGTGTAAAATGGCAGTCTGCTACAGCGCCACCATATGGTAGCTGTAAGAATTGCTGGTGTTCAGGTTGGCATACACTTTCAGGTACACTCATCAAACTTGGTAGATGACAAAAGCACGCAGGAAAATGATTTCAAAGACTAAGCAAAAAAAAAATTAAAGACAAAAATAAAGAGAGAAAAAAATGGGGGAAATGCGATCTGCCCATCTCTCACCATGACCCATTGACATAAAACAAAAGATTAATAACATGCATCATCACATGATAGTGTAGGCTACACAAAAGTGAAATATAAAAATTCTTATCTTTTAAAAATGTATGTTATCACTGATGAATATAACACATTGAATAAAGTATGCGGTAGTGAATATAACTGATTCCCTGATTATCACATTTAATCAATGACAGTATAGGTAACAATGGTGATTTAGTCCCAACGTCATCGGTCCATCCACTGTCACTAGATGGCCCTGTGGATCCATGTTAGAAATGTGAATATTTTTGCAAAATCTCGACTTTGTCCTCATATCCCCTACAAATGCAATTTTTGGACAGGTGATACAGGACATCTTATTGAGGTTGATGTAGGTACACGCACACAAAACAGAGAATAGGATAGTAGTTATTTAGTCCTAGTATGTATAAATGTAAGAACTATAATAGTCTTCCTCCAGGACCCCCCTCTGGTATTATGGTGGTTTCTGGTTTTATGGTTGTTGCCTTATCAGTTGCCCTGCTTGCTTGGGCCAGACTTGGGATAGGGAGGCCTTTGAAATTCTTGTTTGTAAAAGGGGGTGAAAGGTGTCCACATGAAGAGAAACCAGGTGTGTTTACAACTCAATGAGAGTCACGTCCATGCCCTAAGGAAATGAATGTGGCTCCATTTGCTCCATTGACTTACAAGTGGTGATAAGAAATTACAACAGGTTTCTGCTGTAATTCTTTCTGTGACGTTAATGGTGGTTCTTCCTGAAGATGGGCAGATTTCACATCCTGGGTAGTGTCCAAGGTGGCAGTTTTATGGTGGGTGTAGATCCAGAATCTAAACAAATGTGATTTTGTTACCTGACTTGACCTCTCCCTGGGCTTTCCAAAGAGAGCCAAGCTGTGTCCGCTACAAATATGTCATTTTTGAATAATGACTCTTTTTACTTCTTTGTCAAGGAGTATTGTAACGGCTTGTCATAGTTCTGGCTTGATAATAACAACTCTCCAGTTTCTTCTGCTATGATATGGGATGCTGCTAAAGCTACCATACGTGGTCAACTTATCTTGTATATGTCCCATCAGAAGAAAATATTGGAGAACAATAGGACAACCCTTGAGAAGGAAGTTTCTAGTTTAGAACAACTACATAAGCAATCACCCGTAGTCTCAAATTTAAAAGCACTGGTAGCTGCAACGACAACTCAGTATCGACCACATGTACCCTATTCAGAAATTACTGTCCTTCTCTAAACCAGATTATTACGAATTTGGTAACAAATCCAGCGGATTACTTGCGTATCATTTGAAAAGCCAAAACAATGACTGCTCAATTAATATGATTAGGACAGCCTGCGGTGATGTGTTTATGACCCTCTTACCGTCAATGAAACATTCAGAGGTTTTTATGCTTCTTTTTGCAGCTCCCAAAAAGGTGATTCTAATATCAACTCCTACCTCAATAACATTTTATTACCTACTGTTGCAGAGGAGGACTGTTCCAGCTTAAATTCTGAATTCGCATCAAAAGTAGTCTGGGCTGCAATCCAAGCCATGCCAAGTGGGAAATGCCCAGGCCCAGATTAGTTCCCACTAGAATTTTTCAAGAAATTTTGGCCCAAGATTCAACCAGTTCTTTTGCCTGACATTAATAACATTTGGAAAGGTGATATTCCACCATCTTGGAAATATGCCTCTATTAGCCTAATTTTAAAGAAAGACAAACAACACTTGGATTGCTCATCCAATAGGTCTATCAGCTTGCTTAATGTAGACTATAAAATAGTTGCAAAGGTATTTGCTCGCAGACTTGAAAAGATTCTACCTAAAAGTTATAAACCCAGACCAGGCAGGATTTGTGAAATCAAGGCATAATGTTGTAATATCATAGTGTATGATATTAAGATGTGGTCTATTAACACTAATAAAACCCCAGCGTCTTATAATCTCTCTAGTTGCCAAAAAGGCTTTTGATCCAGTTGAATGGCCTTTCTTTTTTCAGTACTGGATAAATTTGGCTTTGGCTCTAACTTCATTAATGTGATCAAAACTCTTTACTCAGACCCAATAGACAGTGTCAACACTAAGGGCCTGGGCCCGTATTCACAAAGCATCCTAAGGCTAAAAGTAGCTCTTGTGGCGTCATTCTTAGAAAACTCTCAGAATTCCTCAAGTTCTAAGATTTTTCTTAAAATCTTCCATTGGTAAGATAGAAGTTATTCACAAAGCGTCTTAGCCCTTAAGAGAGCTCCTACGGTGAAAGACTGTTAGGAGTAGGGACGAGGACTTTTAAGAAGCCTAAGAGTGTCTTAAACAGACAAGATGGCAGAAAGACCGAGAGGAAGGACAAATATTCTCCGTACGTTAAAAGAAATTAAAAGACAGCGATTTAATAAAACACTACTGGCTCGATCGTGCAGAAATAATGTTTGTGGTTGACCTCATCAGGGATGAGTTTACTGTCCCACCCAGCGCAGTAACGTAATAAATCCTGAGATGAAAGTCATCGCAGCATTGTGATACCTGACCACAGGTAAAATGCACCAATGTAGCAGTGATGACTTGGGTCTGTGACAACCCTCTTTCAGCTGAGTGACCAGTCAGACCAGTCAGACCATTACGGTCTTTCACAGCCTCGTATCGTTGGGCAATTTAGTAATTTCAATCTCTGCTCTCGCTTGGGATTGCAGCTCGTACCAGCGCTTCTCACAGCAACCACAGGACCTACTGACAGCTGAGTCTGTGTCCACCATTACACTCTAAAAAGTGTTACATGCAGTTGTTCATTTAAACTAATAACTGCCATTTAAAACTGGATAAAGTTATTGATTTGATTGTGAAACACATTACTTTTGCATTTACATACATCAAGTTTGATTTATACTGAACTATATATACATCCAAATGACTCAAATCAAAGTTTTTGATTTCCTTCGAATTATTATTTTTTTCTTCATGTCCTGCAGGTAATATATTTGGTTTGAGCCAAATGTGACTTGCGCATGCGCATTGAAAACTGCCGTCAGATCGCGCCATTTCACAGCGCGGACATCTTCTAAAAAGAAACGTAAGTAAAGCAGTTGCTGATAATTAAAGTTTTACTGTTTTGTGTTGATAAAATTGCAAAGAACTGCAAGCTATCGTAAGCAAGCCAACGATAGCTTGGTTACTATCGCGGGCAGTAGCTGATAGCTAGCTAGCATTTACCATTAACGTTATGCCATGAATTAAGTTTATAACGCGTTTTTACAAGTATCGGTAACGTAAGCTGGCCAAAAGCCATCGCTAGCCTAATTGGGCGACATACAGGGCTAAACAAATACTGCTTAAAGGGAGTCTGGAGTTTTGTTCGTGGCAGTTTGTAAACCAAACATTCAAACTGGGCCCGTCCTCTCAGGCTCGGCCTCGTAGCCTCCTGCCCCGTACAGCAGCAGTTGTCAAAACCGCAATGGAAAGGAAATAAGCCGTGGGCCGATAACAACAAGAGCCTCCAGTGTTTTGTTGTAATTTCATACATGCAAATCAGTCGCTTTTCGGCGAAATTCGCCGTTTTGAACTCAAAATAGCCAATTTACGTGAATCTTATAGATCGGGGGGGGGGGCAACGTGCCGTCGTTCCGCCGTTCCCCCGTTCCCCCGTGTACCTTGGCCTAATGAAGACCCGTTGCTGGGTCAGCGGTTTAGTTCCTGTTGGCCCCGCTTCGGGCCGTTTGTGGGGTTAGCTGGTTTGCTAATACCGTGGCTAAATGTGCGTTCACACCGGACTTTTTATCTCTGTCGCTAGCGACAAGTTTACATGTTAAGTCTGACATGAGCGATCAGTCGCTCGTTTGCATTGACTTAACATGTAAACTTGTTGCTAGCGACAAGTTTACATGTTAAGTCTGACATGAGCGATCAGTCGCTTGTTTGCATTGACTTAACATGTATACTTGTCGCTAGCGACAGAGATAAAAAATCCGGTGTGAACGCAGCTCAACGCTAGTTTTACTGCGGAGCTACAAAGACTAAGCTAGCTAGCGGGGAGGTCTAGGGGGGAATTCTAATTGTGTTCTTGGGTTATCTTTGTTTTTGGGTGCGGGGTTAATGTTTTAGAGAACGTGTTTTTAGAGAGGAGTCACAGTTCATAGCGGGGATACACACGTTCATAGCGGAGGTTAAAAACGATTACACCATGTTCGGGTGAATACTCGAGTCTGATGACTGCAGGGTGTCCGTTAAAAAGTGTTAGAGGACACCTATAAAGAAGTTCCGGTCAAAGCCTGATTGTTCTAAATTACTGCGCTGGCTCAAACGTTAGTTGGTAACCGTGGCAACAGAAACTCAGAACATACATAAATAGAATAGAATAGAAGTACTTTATTAATCCCAGGTCTGGGAAATTATTTTGTTACAGCAAGAGCATGACATTAAACAAAAAGTAAGCATAAAGGACTAAATTCTAGAATGTGTGTTTATTTTATTTTGTATTCTTTCAGTTCCTTCAGTTGGCTGTACCCGATATAGTAATCCAACCTGAACAGGTAATATCTTGCATCTACACTGCACATCGCCTTTTTAACCATTTCTCAAATCACCATGAATACTAGACCCTCACTCATCTATACATTTTCATAGCAGCAGATGGACTACTGTATTTTTTTTTAGTTCTGTTGATTGAACCAACACAGATCAGTGTATCATCTGTAAGATCACTATTATGATCATTGAGGGGTATTTATAGTGTATGAAGAATTTTAACTTTTGATATTTGACAATTTATTGATGGAGGGACGACATATTCTACCTTTAAGTCATAGTTTGGAGATGGGGAATGAATGCTTGTGCCAAGTTTGTCTTCAATAAAAAAAAATATTGTGCACTGCTTCCTCATGCACAGATCAATGCAGAGTTTCTGCGGGTTACTGCAGTTCCCCTGCTGACGAGATTTATGGCCCAGCTGGACAAGTACTCCACGCAGCTACTGCAGATAATCAGAAAGAAGGGAGGGGCAATCAAAGCAAAAACTGCCACGATCCTGAAGTTTCTTGATCAGGTATGAGGTACAGAATTAAACACTAACAAGTTAGCATTTTAACCCTTGTCTGATGGGGAGAGGTATCCTTACCTTATCTATTTTTGATTTCATTGATAATGGTTATAGTCATAATTTGGCAAATGCTGTGTCTTTTTAACCTCTTAATCACTATTTTTCTGCCTCCTGTCCAAAAATGGCATACCTAAAATAAATGGGGTATATCTTCACAACTACAAGAGTTGTATGAATAACTTTTGTCACCTATGACACAAATACACGTGAGTATGCTACAAGTGTCAGAATCCACATGTGTCAGTGTTTCAGAGAAAATTAATCTGGAACACAGCAGAAAATGTAAATTTCTGTTCTCACTAGAGCTGGGTATTGATTCAGATTTCCCAAATCGATTCGATTCGATTCGCGATTCGCGATTCGATTCGATTTTCAATTTGGTTAAGCATATTTCAGTCACAGTACCAATTTTACTTAAATATGGAAGAGATTCTCAGAGAACAAATGCTGTAAATAGTAGAAACTAACTTTAACTTGATGCACTATTTAAGATAATAATGTTTACATTAAGAATTGAGCCCAAAGCAGTTCCATTAATTGTGTAATTTCTATTAGACATGACCTGACTAAAACAAAAATGTAACCAGTTAAATCCAATCAAATCACAAGGCAGGCAGTGTAAATAAGGAGGCTACAAACGCACTACACTGAGGACGTTCACTTTGCTGCCTGTGACTCTCACAAAGCTTTGGTTTTTGTGCAGTATGTTGCAGTAAACTGTCCAGCATCTCCACTGTGCTGTTCCACCGTGTCACCACGTCAATCACCAGCTTATGTCCAGGCAGGCCCAGTAACCTTTGTCTCTCTTTAAGCTTGTGGTTTGCCGTGATGCTACGCTAAAAAAAATGATGCGATGTAACTCATTCTGCCGAGCAGGCGAGGAACAGCTGGGACTCTGAGAGCTGCTTATAAAGCTAAACTGAGTATGTGTGAAACAGCTGACATGCAACAGGTCCGTCATTTCCACAGCACGGACAATATTCGCAGCATTGTCCGTTACGACGGCTCTTTGTCTGTCAGCTCCCATTCTGTTATCGCTTCGAACAACAGTTCACATAAATTACTCGCCATGTGGTTGGTTTTAACTGCGCGTTGGATGTCCGACTGTCACAGGTTAAAGCGACTCTCTCTGCTGACTTAAGCGATGCTGTGTTTCACATCTGCATACATGTTTGAGATTGTCACTTCACTCAGCTGTTTGCGTGTCGGTATAACGTAGCGTGGCTCCAGAGTCTTCATGAGGCCGCGGAGACTATCATTTCAACACTGCTGTATGGTCGCATGTCCCTGCATATGAGAGCTGCGACCGCCTGGGTTAGTTTGCTGGTAACTTACATACAAATGCTCTGACTGTCCACGCAAGACTACTCGGCTTTAAACTGCATTACACACGGTAGAAAAGACAAATTAAATAATCGATTTTAAGAATTATGAACCGATATCGGGCCATTCAAAGGAAAATCGATTAAAATCGATTAATCGATTATTTTAACCCAGCCCTAGTTCTCACCTAAACAAAAAAAGTATTTAGAGTGAAAATAACCCCTGAGTCATGGTATAGTAGCCTAAATCAAATAGGAATTGGTCATGTAACAGAGGGCAAGGATGACACAAAGGGCAAGATGGCGCCGGTGTGTGTGGCCTGCCGTCTGTCACTGCTAGTGCTGTGTGTGTTTGAACTGTTTGTCTCCCTTTTTGTTCTTAATGTCAACGCTTTACTGGTGTACAATCGCCAAACATTGCTAGATCTTAGATTTCGGGCCAATGATCTAGTAAAGTTGGATCATGGTGGACATGGATCTTTGCCCCCGCTCCTATCGAGGATCCCAGCTCACCTGTGCCTCGCCCCGGCTCCACCACTGCGGCGTAAACGCACCCGCCGCCGGGGTAAATGCAGCGGTTGGTTGGTGAGGCTAAAAGCTTGTCTGGCGGGTTATTCTTCTTCAGCTTCCTGGACTAAGGTTGGAGCCATGCTAAGCCTTGCAACTCCTCGGCGATCGCTGGACCCTGTCGACGCCTGGCTGGTACCTGTCATCGGCCCGGATGAGACGTCCCAGCCCCGCGGCCCCTGCTCTCCTCGTCCCCGCTGGCGCGGGGGGAACCACGGCAATCTCCGCCCTCTGTGTCGGGCTCCCCGGACAGCTAATGCCGCGGACCCGCCGGTTCCTGCCAGGTTTGGTCTGGTGAATGCTAGATCGCTAGCAAACAAGACGTTTATTTTAAAGGATTTCTTCACATCCCGAGGACTGGACTTTCTCTGCGTGACGGAGACGTGGCTGAGGGTTGGTGAGTCCAGCGCTTTCACTGAACTCTTACCTCGGGATTGCTGCTATTTTAATTCCCCGCGGACGTCTGGTCGAGGAGGAGGAATAGCCACTGTTTTTAAGAACCACTATAAATGTAAGCAGTTATCGCTTACATCATCCTACGCCAGCTTTGAACTGAGCTTGTTTGAGCTCGGTCGCTCTCACACAGTGCTGTGTGCGGTGGTCTATCGGCCTCCCAAATACCACAAAGACTTTTTAAATGACTTTTCGGATTTCCTGGCCGGCATTATGCCTACATATGACCGCGTCCTCAGTGTTGGGGATTTTAATGTTCATGTGTGTTGTCCTGATAAGCCAATGGCGAAGGACTTTTTAAACCTCATTGACTCTTTTAATCTTGTGCAGTCTGTGTCTGGACCCACACAGGAACATGGACACACACTTGATCTGGTTTTATCATATGGATTGCCTGTTTTTAACCTCGACACTTGTGATGCAGTGTTTTCTGATCACAGGCCTGTTTTATTTGATGTTCATCTGGCCTGTGATCCAGTTAAACCTGCCGCTGCTGCTCGGTCCTGTCGCATCATCAACCCTTCCACTGCTGTTCAGTTCTCGGCTGCTTTTAACCGCAACTGTGTTTTTCCTGAGTCTGTGTACAGTACAGAGGAGCTTAGCTCATGGTTTTACTCCACCTGCAAGACTGTTTTGGACACTGTGGCTCCATTGAAAACCAGGCAGCCTAAAACTAAATCTGAGCCCTGGCTGAACGACACGACTCGCGCTGTCAGACGTGAGTGCCGGAGAGCTGAGCGCAAATGGAAGAAGGACAGACTGCAGGTCTCCCTTCAAATCCTAAGAAACTGCTGGCGTCATTATCAGACAATTGTGCGAGATGCTAAAAGAAAACACTTGTCTGATATCATTTTATCTAACTATCATAAGCCTCGTGTTTTATTTAAGACCATTGATTCTGTTCTTAATGCTCCACAGACTGTCTGTATGGAGTCCTCCCCTGCTGTTTGTGAGAACTTTCTTAGCTTTTTTATTGATAAGGTCTCCTCTACCAGGGCTCTTATCTCGCCTGCTTCTTATGATCCTTCAATCTCTGCCATCTGCTCTGCTGTCTTTGACCAGTTTGAGCCTGTGACTCTCTCCGATTTAAAAGAGATTGTTGGTCATTTGAAGCCCTCAGGTTCTCCAAATGATGCTGTCCCTCCTGGACTATTTAAAGAGGTTTTCCCCAGTATAGGGCCCTCTGTTGTTGCTGTTTTTAATAGCAGTCTGTCCTCAGGTGTGGTCCCGGCACATTTTAAACATGCAGTTGTGCACCCATTGATCAAGAAGACTGGTCTTGATCCAGCAGTTCTTGCTAATTTTAGGCCTATTTCTAAACTGCCTTTTATCTCAAAAATCCTTGAGAAGATAGTCCACAGCCAAATAACAGCGTTTTTAGAAGAGCACAATATTCTCGAGGTCTTCCAATCCGGTTTTAAAACCCTGCACAGCACCGAATCAGCCCTTTTAAGAGTTTTTAATGACATCTTTTTAGCTACTGACTCTGGTGAATGTGTTGTTCTTGTGCTTTTAGATTTGATGGCTGCATTTGACACAGTGGACCATGAAATCCTGATCTCGCGCTTAGAGCAGTGGGTGGGCATCAGGGGTACAGCACTGGAGTGGTTCAGGTCATACTTGGCGGATCGAACTTTTTGTGTCGGCCTTGGTGACTCTGTGTCCTCCTCTGCTCCTCTCTCATGTGGGGTCCCACAGGGCTCAGTTTTAGGCCCTCTTCTTTTTTCCCTGTATTTGCTCCCACTTGGCTCCATACTTAGGAAGCATGGTATTTCCTTCCACTTTTACGCAGATGACAGCCAGATTTATGTGCCTCTTCAAAAGAACAACACATACTCGCCTAAAATGTTGTTCAAGTGTCTTGACGACATAAAGGCCTGGATGTCTCTTAACTTTTTAAATTTTAATGATAAAAAGACTGAAGTGATGGTTTTTAGTGGCACCACTGGGACCCCCTTTGTAGATCTGGGTTCTTTGGCCCAGTTTTTAAAACCTACTATCACAAACTTAGGGGTTAAGGTGGACACTGAACTCAAGTTTGACAGCCAGATCAGGTCAGTGGTTAAATGCAGCTTTTTTTCATTTGAGGCAGCTGGCCAAAGTGAAGCCAATTCTTTCAAGGCAACACTTTGAGACCCTGATCCATGCATTTGTCACCACGCGGCTGGATTATTGCAACGCTTTGTATGTTGGGGTGACTGCGTCCTCCATCACCCGTCTTCAGATGGTGCAGAACGCTGCTGCACGACTTTTAACCAGCACGCGTAAACATGAGCACATTTCCCCCATTTCAGCCTCACTTCACTGGTTACCTATACACTCTAGGATCCATTTTAAAATTCTTTTATTTGCTTTTAAATCTTTGAATGGTCTTGCCCCACCCTACCTCTCTGAGCTCCTTCAGGTTTATACACCAACCCGCTCTCTCAGGTCAGCTGATCAGCTCCTCCTGAGTGTACCCAAGACTAAGCGGAAGCTCAGAGGGGACCGTGCCTTTGCTGTGGCAGCTCCAAGGCTTTGGAACGAGCTGCCTCTGTTCATCAGACAGGCCTCTTCCCTGTCTGATTTTAGATGTCTTCTTAAAACGCATCTCTTTTCCTTGGCCTTTGGTACCTTGTGAGACGTTGATTTTATTTATTTTATTGTTTTTATTGTATGGCTGTAACATTTTATGGCTTTTAATTTATTTGTATTTATTTATTCTGTTTTATCGTCTCTGTACAGCACTTTGGTCCACTGTTGTGGTTTTAAGGTGCTTAATCAAATAAAGTTGGATTGGGATTGGATTGGATGTAACATCTGATCAGTGACTGTGCAAAAGTAGATGGTAAAAATGTGAAGCTGAGCATTTTTTAAAAATATATTAGTACAGGTATGCCCAGGCGAACCACAGTTGTGCCATTTTGGCACATTTTGGCACACAATGTGCCATTTGACCTCTCAGGTGCCAGTGAGGAAAACTAATTGTGTTCCACTGATACACCACTCTGGTTATTCGTTCCACCCAAACACAACTATTTCACTAGTCCAGGATTGTGATAGAGATGGGAATTCAAAAACTTGCCTATCCTCCACATTCCATCGTAATCTTTTTTCACTGTCCCTGCAGGATGCCGATGCTGATGTCAGAAGGGAGTGTGTCCTCAAACTTCTCATCATCTACCTGGGAGAATGTGTTGAGGATCTGATAAAAGAATACACGGTATGTCCAAATCTGTTCTGTCTCTCCATGATAAGATGCAACTTTAATAATCCTGGGGGAAGCTTGGCTGCTCTGCCATTGGATGTGGTGATTAATCATCAGTTGTTCACTTACACATTTTGTCCTAAATTTTACCTCAGATGTCCGAGAAAGATGAAGCCGAGCAAGAGCTGAGTATTACCACCATGGCGGTCTTCGTATTAAGAGAGAACTCAAGCCTTCTACAACAGCCCAAAGAGACTGGGATCATCATTGATGGTGTGGAAGTTCTCAATGAGTTGCCTTCTGTGGCAACTGGAGTGGTAATGCTCTTTGGACTCTGTTATGCTCTTAACATGGAATATCCACAGGGGTTCAGGTTCACCTTTGAGGCTCTTCCGAAGATCCTGATGGAGCTTGGTTCCAACAAGATGAGCTCCAAGATTCGCAAACTAAATTGTGACCTCCACACTGCACAGTAGAATGTGTGGCCTGTGTACATGTGCTTGTGTGTGTTTGCAGCATCCACAGTGTGTGCACTTTTGATTGCGGAGAACCTCAGCGGCACTTTGTTGCACCTAGCCATGGGTTCTGTAGACATTTAAGGCTATGTTATATTGTTGGGCTTTTAGTGAGTGTTTTGAATTTGGTAGTTTGAGGGTCAACACTGCTTTCAGAAAGCAGTATTTCATGTGATTTCATTTAATTACAGTTTAGATTGTATAGAGCCTGTGTATAGGCCTGTTACCACGTGTTTTTGTCCTGGTTCATTTGCTTGGTAGACAATCTGTTTTTTTTATCCGACTTGCATTTCTTAAAGGTCATTACAGTTAATGTCTCTGCTGAAAAAATTGCAGCAGAAGTTCAGATACCATCTTTATAAAGACTGCCCATTTAAAGGGGAGATTCCAGTTAGAGCAGTATGTTTTCTTATGCTACAGTATTTAGCATCCTCTGGACAGAGCCCATGAGGGCCCTGCTCTGCCCATGAGGGCCCTGCAGACAGAGCAGGACAGAGCCCATGAGGGCCCTGCTCTGGACAGGGCCCTCATGGGCTCTGTCCAGAGCAGGGCCCTCATGGGCTCTGTCCGGACAGGGCCGGACAGAGCAGGACATACAGACAGAGAAGATAGGATGGAGAGGGCAGTAGAGTGGAGAGGGGAACAGAGGAAAGGATGGAGAGGATGAGAGGCAGGAGAGAGGAGGACAGAGCAGGACAGTCCTGCTCTTCTCCTGGCCTGACTAACCTAAGAAATCAAAGGTAGTCTTATGGTTTAAATGAATGATTGGCATGAAAAATAAAAGGGATCAAGACCTGAAAATTGTAGTCTTACACGGCTATACAAGTTGTAATGATTTCACATACAAATAAAAACATGAGTAACTTTGCTTCTGGATGTGTGATCCCAGACATTACAAGGAAATTACAACAATATCAGCAGGGATCTCACCCTTTGTTGAAGCATCTGTGTTTTATTTAAGTTTAATCTGGCTCCACTGTTTTCCATCCTCTCATTCTCTCTTCTCCCCTCTCTACCTTTCCCCTCCCTTCTCCCTCCCTCTTCTCTCCTCTCATGTGTTCGTTTCTCTTTCTTTCCATTGTCCTCCTTTCCCCTCTTCTCTCTCCATCTTCACCTCATCTCTCTGGTTAATGTTGCCAGAAGTTAAATGTGTTGCATATGGCTCGTGTTAAAGATTAATAAATATATTTAGAGTTATCTGTTGGCCAAGTGTCTTTTTGTATAGAGTTTATAAGATGAGCAATACAAATTATTTTTGAAGTCAAATAAAATGTGAGAAATATAGTTTGATTATACATAAATTAATTAACTGGTGTCAATGTAAACATGTTAATTCAGTTAAAAGTGAATAAATTAGCTTGGTTCAATTTCAGTTTAATAGTTTGGTTCAGTAACTAATATGTTAAAAAAATAATTTGGATCAAGGCAAAAAATTAAGGTTGGTTCAAGTGAAGCATTATTGTTTACATCAACATAAAATAATCAGGTCATAAGAAGTCACTAAATTTAGTTTCTGTGAAGTTAAATATTTTAGATGTGATATCTGGACAACATTTTTTTTAGTTTAAGCGGGGTTATACTTTTTTCAGTGTACATACCAGGGGGGACACCTGGAACTGTGTCTTACTTTCATCCATTCATACAGGAACGGACTAAATAACTATTGTTCTGTTTATTTTTCTCACGTGTTTGTACCTGCATCAGCCTCAACATGATGTCCTATATCAACTGTCCAAAAATCGCATTTCTAAGTAATATGAGAACAAAGATAAAGATTTATAAGAATATTCACATCTCTAACATGGACCCACAG
The DNA here is from genome assembly GCA_024666655.1 of Dascyllus trimaculatus. Classification (NCBI taxonomy): domain Eukaryota; kingdom Metazoa; phylum Chordata; class Actinopteri; family Pomacentridae; genus Dascyllus; species Dascyllus trimaculatus. The sequence continues at coordinate 453,577 of CM045445.1, read as the reverse complement.
TGCCATCTAGCGACGTCAGATGCACGAGAGTGCCGACATTAAACAACCAATTGTAGTGATATGTTGTCATGAATTAAGAGTGATAGTGGGGGAAATCTGACATATTTTGCTACTACATTTCATCCAATGTGTATATTCACCAATGATAACATGAACGTGATATATATATACAATTGCATATTAACATATAATGGTTTTTATGTTCATTCCCTTCCTGGTATAATCGATCGTCTAATGACGTATATGTATGTTACCAATCTTTTCGTTTCATATCATGGGTCATGGTGAGAGATGGATAGATCGTTTTTGCGCACATAACATACTTTTTGTATCTCAATCTGAGATGGCAATTTGCTCTTCTTTTAGACAAAGAAACAGAGTCAGATTACCAGTCTTAGCGGGAAACGGGCTATCCACGCCCAAAATAAACACCCACCAGAAGCCAGAGGATAAAAAGTGGAAAACCGCTTTGTCCTGTGCTCTTGCCGTCTTTCGTTTCCTTGCTCTTGTCATATTTTTTTTCTTAGGCTCTTTCTTTACAAAATTTCCTTGCTATCTTAAATACCATTTTTTCTTATATTCCACGCTTTTACCTTTTTGTTTTCGTCTAGTTGTTAAGTCAAATTTTTGCGCGTCTTATTGTTGTGGCTCTTTGTTAATCTTTTAGACCTTTTTATTTAGATTGTGCTCACGCTCATCTAAGTCCGAGCTGCTTCACTACCGCTTCTTCCTCAAGCCGAAAACTGTTCTAACAGAACGGTTTTTAATTTTTTTAGAGATTTTGCGGCTAACACCAAACGCCGTCAAGTCTAACAGAGCCACAGTTAATAATCAAGTTATTCTCCATCAACCCGGACGACAGCGCACTCCGCGCCCGGCTGCCTACCACCACCGACCACCATCTGCGTGACAGAATCTACTACACGGCTGTGAGGGCTCCAACGGCAGAACGTTGCCTAGCAACCGAGACGACGCTCCGGAAAGCATCCACAGAGGCTCGTCACTCAACGGTTCCGACCCACGTTCCAGCTCACGGAGGCTCCGACCAGACCGCTCTGTTTGAAGTAGGAAAAGCCCACATTCTCTATCTGCTCTTGATTGGGGTTGATGCTGCAATAACTTGATAACAGGTTTAATTTTAGCGTATCATTCGTTAATCTAAATCAGAACTTTAGATCGTTGGCTAATTACCCTTCTTTCACCATCATCCTCGTCACTCTGTTTGATAATCTGGCATCACACATTCACCATACACACACTCTGACTCAACTGCTATAGCTCATGTATGTATATTAGTAGATTAGTTAATAAATATATTCATTTAGACCAATTCCTGATTCCGTGTTTTTCTTTGTGTGGGAACTGAGGTCAATTTAATCAGAATTCACGACTTTCAGCTAAGAGACTGTTCTACTTCATTCAGTAAAGTTTCTTTGAGACTTAATCTCGAATGATAATTTTCTCAGTAATCTGAGATGGTGCCCCTTTATTAACGAGTGCAAATTTTCATTAAGAAGTGTAGTTACGCTACATATTTTGGTTCAGCCGTGCGAGGCGATTTTAAACCAATGTTCCCCACAAAGAAATACAATTTCTGCTAAATAAATCCAGTGAGCTAAAGCAAGCAGGAGCTTTCTGTCCATCGATTCAGCTTGTTTGATGTGTGTGAGCACTGACATTTCTTTTTCTAAACGTAAACTTTGCGCATAAATTTCAATCTGAGCCTTAAGACTTAGTTATGACCCAGACCTTATAACTTCGTGGACGCACGTTGTTACAATACGTCTGCGATTAACTGCAACGTTACTGTAAATAAATCTTCCAGCCGTGTGACGGCAGAATAACAGTGAAGCTGCGGTACAGTTAGCTCCGTGCTACGTAAACTTCAAGGCGTCGCCGTACGCCTAACAGAACCTAAAACAGTGTAAAACTTCGCCGCGCCTTGCCGTTGTCTGAGAAAATCCCAAGCTAACTAAGTTAGCAGCGCTGCAGTAATCACCTCTGTGTCACCAGAGACTGTGAATCGATCCAACGTCAGACCTGCGGGTCTATCAGGGGGCGGTGCTTACGCTTGACGTGCCGACGTCATACACCCAACCCCTCCTACTACACTTAGAGCAGAAACAAGTTTGGCTCCATCTGGTGGCTGCTTTGAGCAATTGAGCTTGATGTGAAATAATTTGAAAATCTTCTTACAGCAACTGATGCATGTCGCAGAAAATGACTAACACACGCATGATAAAGTAAAGCATGGTGATTTTGTAAAATGTAAATGACCTGCTGTGATAAACCACTGTCAGTAATCATTTACACAATCAATTCCACTCACATTAATCCATGTTTGAATAATAAAATCACTCACTCTTTGAAATTTCAGACTCAGCTTCTGAATTCAGAACCTAATATGATAATAACTCATTGCTGTAACACAAGTCAGTTTGAGTTGTCTTACTTTAACTGTATCAACTAATCAGTTGAACATCTTTAAAGGGAATATTTAACGTACACTGCAAGGTTTTTAATTTGATTTTCATTTCATTTTACACTACATCCACCAGCCTATCTCCTCTTTAACAAATCTCAAGGTTTAACTTTCCCTTCATCAACAAAGAATAACCGAATCAAATAATTACACCAAGAGTGTTTGCTCGCAACACTTAAACAAATAACCAAACACTAAAACACGCACAAACCGCAGCAGTGTACGGAATCACTTGAAAATAGTCCAAAACCACTAAACTGCATGCAAATCTACTGCACTTCCTGTCGTTGCTGTTTTCTTTTGTTACTCTTTTCAAAGTAATAAGTAATCAAGCTCGTTGCTCAAACAGGCCTACCTCGTAGTCAAAAGTTGTTTGTTGGTGTCAATTTTTCTTAACCATCGTCGTCAAAGATGGCTCTTGAAATATCCAGCCACAGTGACACCCTTGAAAACCTAGAAGTTGCGTTAGTGGACATGACTGAAGACCTGATATCTGGCTTTACAAACCGTGTTCACCAAGCAGATCCTTCTGACCTTGAAACAATCATGGCAGGGCTCATCGATGATGCCCTCGCAAAACCACTTAAAGACAAACCCCTAGCTAAAATGTTAGGAAGCATGGCTGCAGTAATGTCTGCACAGCTTAAACATTCATACAAACTTTTAGAACAGACAACCAGTACACTAAAATCTCGATCACAAGAAGCTGACCTTTTAAGAAAAGAAGTTCGAACAGGTCAACAAGAACATGATCGAGATCAACAACTGTTAATCGAATCCCAGACACGTCTTGACGATCTGGAAGCCCAATTGAGTACCCAAGGTCAGGGACACAGAGCCTGACGATGAAGAAACACGTCAGCTAGAAAAAAAAATTGACAGTTTAAAACAAATTCTCTCTGAACAACGAGAAGAGTTGATAACTACCGAAGCAGAATTAAAAGAATCCAATGAAGGCTTTACTGAAACTAAAGTCCTACTCAACAGAGCAGTGAATGAAATCAAAGACTTAAAAGCTCAAGTCAAAGTCTATGCTAAACGCAAAGACATTGACCAAATGCGGAAAGGAGACCTAGAAAAACAACTAGAAGATAATAAAGATAAACTCACAAGTTTACAACAATTACACAAAATCAAAGAGGAAGAATTAGCTGATGTCGAGAGGGAATTGAGATATTCCCTGGAGATAACCCACCATAAACAAACACGCTTCGATGATGATGTCATTGAAAACAGGAAAAACACCTCATCTCCTCGTGATGTTCGAAGGAGGCCGCTTTTATCCACCTCTCTTTTGCCTACACTGGAAACGGTTCCACGCTTCCGAGACAGTAAGGCACAGCTTGACCAAGCCAAAGCAGCATCTGCTCTTCGATCCTACTTACCCTCAGGCAGCTTCCTGCCTCAAGGCCCCACCGATCGGGATCTAGACAAGATTGCTCGCAACATATCTCGCTTTGAACCAGGTCTTGCCGGTTCTCACGACACATACACCTACTTGAAAGACATCGACTTCTACTTGAGAAAGTTTCCAAACGCTTCAGTAGACGACAAAACCTACTTATTCAAAGTGACATCAAGTCGTGATGTCAGCAGCTTCATTGAACGCCAACCTGACTACATTAGAAATGACTACGATCTACTGTGTCAGGCCCTAGAACAGGAATTTACTGATTACATATCGCAGACTGGGTTGACCGCTGCGCTGGTAATCAAACAGGGACGACAGGAGTCCCCCCAACAATATTACCATCGACTTCGTAGAGCTTACTTTGGTTCCCGGAATGAACCTGGGATGGAGGAGGACTTTAACTTCAAAACTCTCTTCATTCAGAACCTCCATCCCACCACCAGTCATCACTTAGGGGTTTCCGCATGCCCCCGCACCTTATCCAGTCAGCAGCTACGGGGACTAGCCCTGAAAGGATTTGCTAGACAAACTCAAGGTCAAAACCGATCACCAGATCAAACCACACAAAACCCCTAGGGGACTCATCAGGGACAACCGTACTCCAGACCCAACGAAACATAGGAAACTACGAACATACAACAGTGCAGATAACAAAGGGTAGAGTAGATAAAGAAATAAAAACTAAACTTATTCACCGTCCAGATGTCAGCAGTGGTGGAAACAAAGTCTACATCTTTGAGTGCAGCCTTCAAATTAGCGTCCGTTATGGCGTATTCTCTCTCAAGGTATCCTGCAAATGACTTTCTCTGTGGCAGCTTGACACCACTTTTGGTCGGTATTTTTTCTACAATGCGTTGGAACGATTCAGAGTCTACAGTGGAAATGGGCAACATGTCCTTGACAATGCGATGAGCTTCTTCAGTTCAGCGGCACTAAGTCCTGTCGCTCTTACGTCTGTTTTCACCTGTTTAGCAGGAGAGGGGCGCTCGGAGGTTCGCCCTGTGGAATTGGATGTGGTAGCCGCAGTGGGCATGTCAGTGGGGGGATCCGTGTGTTTCTCAGTGAGTTTGACATTCCCGTGCCGGCTTTGTAGGTGCTTGCTCAGATTTGAGGTGGAATTTTTTGGTTTAGATAAAAGTTTTCTTCCCTCGCAGAGTGCACAGTGGACACTAATGTTTTTGTCACTTTTTACCGAGTCAAACTCAAAGTAATGTTGGTACTTCCAAGCATTAAACGCTGCATGGTCCTGCTCTCTCCTGTGCTCCATGTTGTCTTTTATTGATCACTGCTAGTGTCTGTTGTTTACCACTGACGTCACGCCGCTCATACTGACCGACACAGTCTCACAAAACAAAATCACGGTTTTGTTACGCAGTAACGCAGCCTGCTTTCAGGAAGGTAACAGTAATCTAATTACTGTTTTTACAATTGTAATCCTTTACTTTACTCGTTACTTGAAAAAGTAATTGGATTACTTTTTTACTTACACGTTACTTCTAACGCGTTACTGCCCATCAGTGATGCTGGTAAGGGGAAGATGTCATTTAACTGACAGTTTAATGACACAGATGGCATCGATGGAGGAAAGCTGGTAAGACCTTAAGTGCTCATGGTACCATGCAGTCTTTTTTTTGCACACAAACATAATTTCTGGGTTAGCTGCAACAATCTATGTGAAATTCAGGGAGACCTGAGCATGCCCCAGTACAGAGAATCATATCTGTGTTGTACCCGATACCCTCAATGCAGACAGACGATGCAAGAAGTACTGACCCAGAGTCTGTAAGGTTTTGAGGGAGACCTCTCTGAACATTGATGGGGAAAGAAGTGATCAACACCATTGCAACCTTTGTCATTTCAACTGCAGGCCTGAAAAATGAGCTACTGTCGAAATGGAAACTGATGGCTTTCTGGTGTTTAGTAGCAAGTGTCATTGCCACATTTTTGAAATTCTGGGTGTCGTGAATAGCTTTTTTGAAGAATTTATGCTTGCCTTCAAAGCGCATAGTCCAAACATCTGTCAAAGGACCAAATTTCTTTGTAAGGTGAGGATAATGCTCCACATCGTGGTGTTTTGGCCTCAAATCAAAACTTGGAAAGGTGGACTGCAGCAGCTCTCTGTGCTCTCTCAGCTTGCAGTCCAGAAAGTGCAGCGTCTCATTGGTATGCCTTGGTGCCACAACAAGCTCAACAATATCTTTGAGAAGCATGAGAATTTCCCAAGTATCGTCTCCCTCAGGGACACAATGACCAATGAAAAATGGAAGCAGCCTGATGACAGACCAGTTCTCATGGCCATTTCCACCAGTAGTCCCTTTAGAGGAGAAACCTTTTCTGATTGTTTGAGGCCGGTCAGTTTTGTCAGTAAATGTGTAATTAAAGCTTTTGATGACATTATTTAGTATGTCTAGAGTAAAATAACTCTTCACCATCAGGTCTGACAGACACAGTGACAGTTCAGCTGGGACAATGCCTTCAAAGACAACATGTAAGATGTCAGGAGGGTATTCAGTGACCACATGAAAGTGTTTCAGATTTTCAGTCAGGGGGCATGCTCCTTTTACTCCATAGTCCTGACTTGAGCTTGGGTTTTTTTAATCACCTCTTGAACATGTTTATCATGGGAAATTTTGTCGCTGAGCTGAAAAACACCGGAACATACCTGTTGTTCCTTAGCTTCACTTCTGGATGCCATGCAGACTCTGCAGAACTTGCTGACAGTGAAGCTCTCATAGAATCTGCTACATACAAGACTGTGCCTTTTACATTTGAACCTAGCTGCTGTAGGTAAACGCCATGTCGTTCTAATGTGACAAGATCATGGATACGAGGTTGCAGTACTTTCTCATAACCAAACTCTTTGACTGTGGAGGTGTTGCAGAGTAAAGCAAGTTTGATAGAGTTGAGTGTTGACCTGTGTTTTGCAGTTATGTTAGCAATGGTCCAATACACTGCGCTCATTTTATGTTTTAATTTTGATGTCCCTAAAGGATTGGCTACTTCAAAGTACAGTTGTACTGTTGTACTGTTGCTCAAGTACAGTTGCAATGGTGAACTCATTCCCTGAGAGGTCATTTTCCTGAAAGTGCTCTCCATAAATGTATGTTGTATATTCATGTGGAATATGCACTTTTTCGGACATTGTTTTGTCCAAAATGTCAGTTTTGTTCAACAATGTCTGGAACATATGTTGTATAGGTATATATACGACTGGTTTCTTGCCCTTTTCAACAATATATTCAGTGGGCATCACGAGAGGAAACTCTTTTCATACATAGGATGCTCTCCTTTTAGCTGCTCCTAAAGATCCACCTTTGCCACACAAGGATGCCATCACATTACCTTCTGAAACAGCACTAACAATCTCTTTCACAACTGATTCTTGTACATTAGCATAATATTTAGTGAGTGCTTTCCTGACTTTGTTGTGTAAGAGTGGTTTTGACAAGTCATTTATTTCACAAAGGTGCTGTATCACTTCTTGCACAGAACTCTCTGGAATGTGCAGAATAGTTTGCATCTTTAACAAAAGTGAAGCCAGATTGTGCTCAAGCTGTCTTCCTAAATCCTGAGGATCATTTTCACTGGTTTCTTCACTAACCTGTATATCTTCTGTGTCAGAGGGTGACATTTGCCCTTGCATTACTTCACTTGCATAAACTTCATTATCAGTTTCACTGACGATTTCAGGCTTGAAATTCTTCCATGTACACCCTCTATGTGTTCTGCTTTTGTGAGCATTGAAAGAGGAGTATACACTGCTCTGAAAGTCAGTCTTTATAGGGACAGTTGACTTTGTGATTTACTTTTAAGTGTATAGTGCGCAGATGAGCAAAATATTCTGTTTGAGAGCAAGACTCAAGAAAGTCACATGACAAACAACGAAACTTAATTTGTAAATCATATCATGCCCTGCTGATCCACAGTTTGAGTGTGAAAGCGAGATAAATGACTGTGTAGTGCACTGAAAGACTTAAATGTACACAGACAATCCTGACGCAAGCAAGGAATGGGTTCAGTTCTTGCATAAATGCAGTGTTTTAGTCTGTAGTGCTTAACAAGCGGCACTCTTTTCTCATAGCTAATAGGACAGTACTTGCATTTCCAAAGCATTTAGGACTGGTGTTCAAAATATCAACCTTTTGAATAAAATTGGTAACTTGGCTTCTTGGTAAGTGTGTAACCTCTAGGGCCCAAAAAAGTAAAATGGTTTGTTTTCTTTGACCAAAAAACACACATACCGGTAAAAGCTGAGAGTGACTATATCTTGAGGGTACACAACAGTAAAATGCTGATAATTTTCAAATGATGTGTGCATTCCACAATTAACAGAAATTAAAATTTTCTGAGTTAAATTTAGGCTTCAGTGACAACATTTAAATATACAATAGAAAACAGCTCACCAAATTCCAGAATGTGAAGAATTTGAAGAAAAAAGAATCCTCTTAAACACCATCGGCCGTCTACCATTAAAAATAAAAAAACTGAAAGAATCCCAGTAATTCAAGCATGTGGACCGCAAATAAATTGCTTAATCCAGAGAATTTTCAAGTTACTTGGTATCTTCAGCTATTTATGTAAAACAAGAAAATGGTACAACGTTCTCCCTCAAACAAGTCCAGACTAGTTTTTAGTCAGTCAGTTTCAAACACTTCAGTTCTTGCTAAAAACTTAGTTTTCAAGTTGATTAAACTAAAAATTATTAGTGCACCCTGTAGCTGACGCTATAATGTTTTGTTTATAGGTTGCTATGACAACAGGAAGTACGAGATTTCTGTTAATTTGGTTTGACAATGACACGATTGTTTTGGGGAAATGAGTAACGTGACATTATAGTTTGGGATGTTTATTTTATTTGTGAACTTACCTGTTTAAGTGAAGAATACTTTGATAAATTACGTGATCGCGCAACCCGGAAGTACATGTGACCAACAGCGGAAATGTCTGTAAACAGTAGCGGGAGAAGAAGACGTGAAGCGGTGACGGGAAGAAGTCAGAGGTTTGCAAAACGATAATAAAGTCACAAGGACTCCTTACGGTACCATTCTACTGCTGGTCAAACAGGCGCACACGGTAAACATTATTTAGTTACGTCTTTATTGCCTCGGTTCTTGCTGAAATACGCAATTTATGTTTAATGTTTAAATGTGAGTGTAACACGCAGTATTTTGTTTATCATTTTAGTTTTCACGGTGTTCCATGGCTACTACGAGCTGTAAATAAATGTCTGTGGACATCAGTACGAAGCGTGAAGTCCTTTTTGAGCTGACCACAGTAGTGAAAACGTGACCTGATCCATCGCACTGAGGCTGCCTCGACCTGCGCACACAAGAGGGCGCCAGAGTTCTTCGCATCCTGCAGCAAGCCGCACGCTTCAGAGTTCAGGATTTCATCTGCAGGAGCAAGACCAAGTCCAAATGCGCATCCTAAGGTCAGATTGTGCAACTATAAACGGCCTCAGCTACTGATGGATAAATAAAGAATAAAATAAAGAACAAAAGGACGGAAAAATAAAGCAAGAGAAATACAAAATGACTTCCAATGATAATCCTTTGTTACAAAATGATAGCCAAATCGAGCATGAGCCTCAAGAACAAGGAGAAGTATGTACAGGGGCAGATGTAAGACCAAAAGAAAATGTCAAGTATGCTATAACTGATCAGTCTGAAACAGAAATAAGAAAATCATCCCGTGAAAGACATTTTACACCTAAAATGCAGGAACTCAAAGAGCAAGAGTTAGTCCAAAAGGAAAGAAAGTTCCAATCACTCTACGACAAGTGGAAAATAAAAGTAAGAGACGCTCGCACAAGATTAAAGGAAGCATGTCCAGAAAAGGACTTATATAGCATGATGGATGATGTTGAAATGCTTGATTCTGACTTGAAAGAAACCTATGACAGTATTAGAAAGCAAACAGCCCCAAGTCAAGAAATCCGGAGAAAAGTCGATGCATGCTCTGCTGTAACTTTGGACTTGTTGCGGTTAATGAGAGTACGGCTAACAGAAGAACAAAGCGATTTTGATGCTGTGGCAGAAAGGGCAAGATTACGCATGCTCCTTGATAATGAATATGCTAGATCAATATATGGATCTACTGCCTCCAGAGTAACTGCACGCAGTCCTCATTCTGACCGTCTCTCAGAGCCACCTAGCATCTCGAACAAGAGAGCAGAGACAGCCGCACAACTAGCTGCAAAGAAAGCTGAAATAGAAATGGAAGAAACTATTGAAGCCCATCGACAACAACTGAAAAAACTTGAAAATCAAAGAGACATTGAAGTAATACAAGCAAAGCTGAAAATCTACACAGAAGAGGAGATTAAAGAGAAAAATGAGAGATGTGTCAACGGCAAAGTAAGTCCTACCATATCTACCTCTTACATTGAATGTGATGATCAGCCAATCACAGAAAATGAGTCAGCCATTGTGCAGGCAGTTCAAGAGTCGATAGCTCTCACTCGGTTACCTGCTCCAGAGCCTACTGTGTTTTATGGTGACCCTTTAAAGTTCATAGAGTGGAGCACAAGCTTCAAGGCTCTTATAGAAAGGCGATGCTCAAATCCTGCAGACAGGCTATTTTATCTGCAAAAATACATAGCAGGAGAGGCTAAATCTACTCTTGAAGGCAGTTTCTATCGTAAAGACGAAGAGGCCTATAAACAAGCATGGGATAGGCTCAACGCAAGATATGGACATTCATTTGTAGTACAACGTGCTTTCAGAGAGAAACTAAACAAATGGCCGAAAATTGGTGGTAAAGAGTACGTCAAACTGAGAGAATTCAGTGAT
>CM045445.1:412463-442793 GCA_024666655.1 Dascyllus trimaculatus | reverse complement strand
GCCTAAACATGCACCGATTCGCGTCAAAATCTGCACACACATCAGGACCGGTGAAAAATTTGATATTTTATGGGGTCTGTGTATGTGTGTCCCAAAATGGCTCCATAGCGCCCCCTGCAAAATTTTAAAAAGTGGTATTAGACTAACTGGAAGGACATTTCATCTACAGCTACAAAATTTGGCAGGCATATTCAGCACATCAGGAAAGACAAAAAAGTCAATCATAGCCATGCTCTAAACCCAACAGGAAGTGACATATCTTGCGTTAACTGTGAAAAATCTGTGATGAACTCCTCCTCGGGGGTAAGTCTTAGAGACCTGAAATTTGGTCTGTACATACAACAGACCTTCCTGATGAAAAGTTATCAAAGTCTTCTATGTCGGTCAAAGGGTGTGGCCATGGCAGCCCCCCCGAATTACTGATCCTTCGCCATGCAACAGGAAGTGCAGGTCTAACTCTCTGAACATGCTCCAATCTGAATGAAACTTTACATGTCGGATCACAGACCTGAGCTGATGTCATCCATATGATAATATTCATTCACAGTCGTAGCGCCACCTTGTGGCAACAGGATTTTTGCTTTTTTAATACTTTTATGTACTGTTGTCAACCTGTTGTCCAGATTCACCTCAGACCTGCTGACATAAGCCTGAACACATTGATGATGAATCACAAAAAAAATGGTGACGTGTCATCGAAGGGCGTGTCTGTGGCACCGTGGCGAATTTTGATGTTTCGCCATGAAATTTCAAGGGCCTATATCTCAGCTGAACAAGAACCTATCTGCTCCAAACTTCATATCCAGAATGTCATGTCCAGTCTGAAGACATCCACACTCAAAAATTTTGAAATAGTCATAGCGCCACCAACTGGCAAAAGGACGTTTTGGAATTACATTTGCCCATCCCATTGCCCTAAACTTGGTCAAATAATTCTGAAAATTGGTGTGATGAGTCTTGACACCATGATCATGGCACAGTGTGAAGATTTTGCCATTTCATAAAACGCTGTTGCCATGGCAACGCAAAGTTGATATGAAAAACAACTTGCCTTTGACAGCATTAGAATTATCCAAACATCACCAAAATTTGCACACACATCACCACCAGCTGAAGGAAGAAAACTGTATGCATCTCAGCACAACACGTGCTATAGCGCCCCCTACAGCATTTTTAACAAACAGCCCCTGCAGTACATTTAACCTACGTCCACAAAATTTGGGGGACATATAGAACACATCAGGACGCACAAAAAATCCTCTTGGAGCCACGCCCTAAACCCAACAGGAAGTCCGCCATTTTGAATTAATTGGACAAATTTGGACGAATGTTGTTCATTTTTGAGAACTATCTCCTCCTAGGGGATAACTCGCACAGACCTCAAATTTGACCAGTATATACACCAGGACATTATGATCAAAAGTTATAAAAAGCTTCCTCCAATGTCAAAGGGCGTGGCCATAGCAACCCCCTGAAGTTTGATGCTTCGCCATGAAACATCAACTGCTGTGTAAATATCCTCTGCTTGCTCTAATCTGCCTCAAACTTTGCATGTTTAATCACACTCCTGCCCTGACCACATCCATGTGCCAAAATACATTCACAGCATGTGGCATAGCGCCTCCTGCAGCATTTTAAAAAATGGCCCACTCATCAAATTTAACCTACGTCTACAAAATTTGGCATGCATATGTAACACATCAGTGTCAACAAAAAAGTCTCTTGGAGCCATTCTCTAAGCCCAACAGGGAGTCGGCAATTTTGATTTCAATGTCGGATTTTTGCTGTTTTTGCTCATTTTCAGAAATTAATTGCTCACAGACAGGAAATCCAAAACATCTGAAATTGCCACAATCTATAGAACACATCTTCAGGTTGAAAATATGTGAAAATCATATGCCAAACCCAAAGGGCGTGGCCATGGCGGCCGACTGAACTTTGATGCTTCGCCAGGAAGGAGGAAGTCTTGTTAAATCCCCTGTATGTGCTGCTATCTGCCTCAAACTTTAAATGTGTGATCAGGTTACAGCCCTGATGATTTCCATAGACCAATATACAGTCGCAGTGATAGCGCCACCTGTTGGATGGACAGTAAGTGCTGCATAAACACTCTGTAATAATCCAATCTGCCAGAAATTTGACCTGTGTGTTCAGAATCCAGCCCTCGTTGCCTTCATGGGCCTAAATGCGCTCCCGGTCGCAGCATCGCCTGACGGACGTGCTTGGGGTCGCCGACCAGCAAGGGGTGCGAGGACCCGTTCATCGCTGCTTGCAGCTTTAATTTTTTTTTATTACCATTATTCTAATTCTACTACTTATATTATTTGTACTTTTATTATTATTACTACTCTTTATACTGCAAGCTGCTGGAACTGTGAATTTCTCTTTGAGATGAATAAAGTATCTATCTATCTATCTATCTATCTACTAGAACACGTAGTGTGCAAGCATTGGAATTTAACAAACTCCTCCCAGGATTTTTGTCCGATTTTCACCAAATTTGCTGAGTGGCATCTACACCCCTCCAGAATGAAAAGTTATTAAAATCTTGTGGCTGCGTCACACGGTGTGGGCGTGGCATGGCGGCCATTTTGAACAAAATCGCCATGTGGAACGAAATGGGTTTTGGAGGTGAAGTGATACATGTAAAATCACCAAATCCACACAAAACCTCATTAATCTCAAGACCTAATATTTAATATACAATTCAGAAATGGGCGTGGTCAAACGGCTCCACAGCGCCCCCTACAAATATTCAAATACTCATATAAAATCATTGCTTTATCCTACAAACATGAAATTTGGTACACACATATAGTATCCCAAGACCAACAGATTTGCACAGTCAAAATTCTAATCGGCTCTACGGCGCCCCCTAGACAAGGTTGTGTGGAGAGGAGCATGATCAGGAGCGAGGGCCCGTTCGACGCTGCTTGCAGCTTTAATTAAAATCTTCTGCCTCTGTCACACGGTGTGGGCGTGACAGGGCGGCCATTTTGAGCGTGTGGCCATGAAGTGTGAAATGCTCATAACTTGACTGCACATGGCCGAATATGAATAAAACTTGATATGCTTGATGACAGGCTATCCCTCAACACTGTGGCGCACTTAAACAGCTCCACAGCGCCCCCTACAAAATTTTAAAATTTCATATAAAATCACTGGTTTGTCGTACAGACATGAAATTTGGTACATGTGCAGAGCAGGATGAGACGAACACGAGTGCGTGCTTTAGACATTCCCATCGTCTCCACAGCGGCGTTGCGGGGGGGGAGCGAGGGCCCGTCCGACGCTGCTTGCAGCTTTAATCAGGGCCCGAAGCACTACAGTGCGTAGGACCCTATTGTTCCTCTAGTGTTTCTTTGGCGGTTTATTTTTCTTACGCCAATTTGAACCCCAATTTGACCCCCTAAACATGCTCAAAAACTCACCAAATTTGGCACACACATCAGGACTGGTGAAAAATTTGATATTTTGGGGGAATTACACATATGAATGGCAAAATGACTCAATAGCGCCACCTAGAAAATTGTGGTTTAGTGGAGTTAATACGGCTAGTTTCACGTAAACTAATGAAATTTGGTACACATGTACAGTAGCCCAAGACAAAAAATTTCCTGCTGTTGAAATTTCAAAAAAAGCTCAACAGCGCCCCCTACAGCATATGGTGCACAGGCATTGGAATTTAACGAACTCCTCCCAGGATTTTTATCCGATCTTCACCAAATTCGCCGTGTGGCATCTCGACCCCTCCAGGATGAAAAGTTATTAAAATCTTGTGGCTGCGTCACACGGTGTGGGCGTGGCATGGCGGCCATTTTGAACAAAAAAGCTATACAGCGCCAACTAGAACACGTAGTGTGCAAGCATTGGAATTTAACAAACTCCTCCCAGGATCTTTGTCCGATTTTCACCAAATTTGCTGAGTGGCATCTACACCCCTCCAGAATGAAAAGTTATTAAAATCTTGTGGCTGCATCACACGGTGTGGGCGTGGCATGACGGCCATTTTAAAAAAAAAAAAGCGCCCCCTGGAACATGTGGTGCGCAGGCATTGGAATTTAACAAACTCCTCCCAGATTTTTGGCCGATCTTCACCAAATTCACTGTGTGGCATCTAGACCCATCTAGGATGAAAAGTTGTTAAAATCTCGTGGATACGTCACACGGTGTGGGCGTGGCATGGCGGCCATTTTGAAGACAAAAGCTCATCGGCGCCCCCAAGAAAACGCTGTGCGAAGGCATTGGAATTTATCGACCTCCTCCCAGGATTTTTGTTGTATCTTCACCAAATTGGCTGTGTGGCATCTAGACCCCTCCAGAATGAAAAGTTATTAAATCTTGTGGCTGCGTCACATGGTGTGGGCGTGCCATGGCGGCCATTTTGAACAAAAAAGCTTAACATTGTACAATGGAACACGTTATGCGCAGGCATTGGAATTTAACGAACTCCTCGCAGGATTTTTGTCCGATCTTCTCCAAATTCGCTGTGTGGCATCTAGACCCCTCCAGGATGAAAAGTTATTAAAATCTTGTGGCTGCGTCACACGGTGTGGGCGTGGTATAGCGGCCATTTTAAACGAAAAAGCTCTATGGCGCCCCCTAGAAAATGTGGCGCGTAGGCATTAGAATTTAACGAACTCCTCCCAGGATTTTTATCCGACTTTCACCAAATTCGCTGTGTGGCATCTAGACCCCTCCAGGATGAAAAGTAATTAAAATCCCGTGGCTACGTCACATGGTGTGGGCGTGGCATGGCGGCCATTTTGAACAAAATCGCCATGTGGAACGAAATGGGTTTTGGAGGCGGAGGGATCCATGTAAAATCACCAAATCCACACAAATCCTCACAAATCTCAAGACCTAATATTTAATATACATTTCTGGAATGGATGTGGTCAAACGGCTCCACAGCGCCCCCTACAAATATTATAATACTCATATAAAATCACTGCTTTATCCTACAAACATAAAATTTGGTACATACATATAGTATCCCAAGACCAACAGATTTGCCCAGTCGAAATTCCAATCAGCTCTACGGCGCCCCCTAGACAAGGTCTTTTAGAGAGAAGTGCGGTGAGGAGCGAGGGCCCGTCCGACGCTGCTTGCAGCTTTAATTTTACTTTATTTTACTTTTATTTTTTGTAATGACAGTTTTTAATGACTGTGCTCTTTTGTGATATGCTGCTAACCCAAAGAGCTGCTAATTTGCCTTTTGTTGTTGTTACACAATAAAGATCAATTATATTCTATCTATTTTAAGTTCATATGTATAACCCAAATGCATGTCTTCACCTCTCACTGGCAGACACAAATTGACTGTTTGCTCTAAGCCTGTACTTCTAAAGCTTGGAACCCAGATGACTGATATACAACAACAGTGATGAACACACAGCTTCTGTAAAAACCTCTTCATTTATCCAGTCAAATTAGTACATGCATGTTTTTCTGTTTCAAACCTCCAACCAGACTAAAACAGGGCCTGCACCTGGTGTGTACATCACTATGCTCAACATTTGAAAGAGAGTTGTGGTGCTCAAGTGAGAGAGTGCAGAACTTGTCATTTGTGAGCAAGACACAGCGTTTGAGACTCATAGTGGCAGATTCTAACAATTATATTTTTGGCTTGTGTTTGTACTGGAAGAATAATCCAAGAAAAGAATACATTTGTAAAAAAAATATATATTTGTACAACTCCCATTTTATGAATTTACATATTGATTTGTAGATGTGCAAATTCTGTCCATGACTTCACATTGTTTGATACAGCTGTAGGATAAACCAACTATAACCAACTTAAAGACAGAGAAAGAACAAGTTTCTTTCATTTCAATCACAGACTGGAGACAGAGTTCACTGTGATCAATGGAGCAGAGACAGTAACGCACCACGTCAGATGTGCAACCTTAAATGAAGACACTCCCACTACCGGGCAACCCAACCTCAAGGCCGGTCCCAGGCCAATACTGGTCAAATTCCTGAATGCACAGGACAAGATGAAGATTCTCCGACTTGACCAGGGGAAAGAGGTTCTGTCGTTTGCTGGAGTACAAGTGTTCATCTACCCGGATTACAGCGCTGCAGTCATCCAGAAGCGCCTGCTATTTGATCCCACTAAAACAAAACTTTGTGAGAGGGATGTTAAATATTCCTTGCAGTATCCGGCCACACTCAGGGTGAACATTGATGGATACTTCA
The DNA here is from genome assembly GCA_024666655.1 of Dascyllus trimaculatus. Taxonomy (NCBI): domain Eukaryota; kingdom Metazoa; phylum Chordata; class Actinopteri; family Pomacentridae; genus Dascyllus; species Dascyllus trimaculatus. The sequence goes on along the minus strand of CM045445.1, from coordinate 436,592 downwards.
CGTCATGTCTCTCCCCCAATGATGCTGAGGCTTTCCTCCAGAGCCTTCCAGTGAGATCTCCTTAGCTGGTAATGAGATTTTTCTTTCTTTTCCTTCTTTGTTTTACTGACAATACGCATCGAGCAAGTCTTAGTTAATTGTGCTAACTTTTTGTATGATGATATTTTGAGCTGACTCTTTTGTTTCGAATACGGCAATGATAAAAAGGACTTCTTACTCGTGGTGTTTGCCGTTAACATTGTCGTACTGTCGTAAAGCTGGCGTAAAGCTGTGAGGTTATTTTCTAGTTGTTTTCATTGACCCAGTTTGCATAACTTTGACAGGTATAAAAGTAATCCTCACCATGTTTTTTTCTCATTATTATTATTATCATTATTATTATTATTATTATTTAGTTTTGTTTAATGGTAGGGTTATAGTTCTTTTGTATAAGGTGATACTATTTCATTAAACTGGCAAACAGTTAATTTGTTTAATACACTAATATGCAGACTGTGCTTGGCTTTCTGTAACTTTGTCTATTTTATATGTGTGTTTGTTGTGTGTGTCCATTGTTGTTTGTCTGTTTTACTGCTCCTGTCCTCTTTTCTCCCCCTCCTTGTCATCCACCTGTATTAATGGTTTCTAAAAGATAGATCAATTTACATACCAACAAACAATTAACTGCTTGTAATATTTATAAACCCTCATCTACTCCTGCTAAATCTCTGAAATGTATTCTTTGTACAATAGGTTCCATTAAAAAGCACAATTAAATGATTATTTTAGATTAGTTCAACATTAACTGGCTCCCTCACTCCTCATCCAATGAGAGAAATTTAGTTAATAGTGCTAACATACGCAATTAACCACAGAACCTAGAAGAGTAGATCTTGTTTACCATGTTCTATGTGGGTTAAAAACTAACACTAGTGCTGGTTCTGACAGTCTTGATGTAAAGTTTCTTAAAATTGCATCACATGTGCTCATGTTTCCATTAGCTGGTTTGTTTAATTTGTCTGTAAACTCATGTTCATTTTCTTCCATCTGGAAAACAGCTAGAGTTACTCCTCTTTTTAACCTCCTAGAACCCTGCGTCCACATGCGTGGACATCGTATTTTGGCTTCCCTGCACCATAACCCTAACTCTGGAGGTCTGAAAAACTTTAAAAACTCCGCCTATTGTGCTAGCTAGTCAGCAACTCTCTAGGAGCTGTGCGCTGAACCCGGCAACGAGCGCAGTGCATGGCTGCGATCGGCTATTACTTATTACTATTCATACTATTCGTGTTACTACTACTAATGACCTTTTATTATTTAAAGACAAAACTTATTTTTTATATTTATGAGGTCCTAATCGCAAATAAATAGGGTAAATCAAAAATACAAGGCCCAGAAAAGGTCGGGTTCCAAGAGGCTACAGGAGGTGATTCTACAGATCTAAAAAGTTATCATCCAGTGTCCATTATTTGTGCTGTTGCGAAAGTATTTGAAAAAATATTTTTAATCAGCGACATCACTATATTGACTTATATGACTTTAACATCCTATCCCCTGTTCAGTCAGGTTTTAGATCTGATTTTTCTACAACAACTGCCTTGTTAAAATTTACAAATGATAGATTTGCGACCTTCAACCAAAGCCAGTTTGTGGGATCTATATTTCTTGATTTGTCCAAAGCATTTTATCTGGTTGACCATTACCTGCTTCTTGACAAGCTCTATACAATAGATTTTAATACTAAAGCAGTTTTCTGGTTTAATTCATATCTGCATAATAGACAACAATACGCTCTTTTTAACAGTTCCCAATCAGACAAATGTGTAGTTGAAAAAGGGTTGCCTCAAGGTGCCCCTCTCAGCCCTCTATTGTTTGTCATTTTTATCAGTGACCTTCCACAAGTTATTACAAATTGTTTAATTAATCTCTATGCCGATGATACTGTGCTTTACATCGCTAATTCTGACCTTTCTCTTCTACAAAATAAGCTTCAGATCGATTTTAATCTTGTTCAAAACTGGCTTCATAACAATAAGCTCATTCTGAATTTGAAAAACTTATGCTGTATGCTTTTTGGGACTCATAATAATCTACTTATTCCCCCTAATTTATGTATTCAGTTTAATAATTGCTCGATTGTCCATAGAGTTGACTCAATTAAATATCTTGGAATCTGGCTCGATCCTGAACCTAAATTTATCCACATATTGATTATATTATAAGACAAACGTATGCCACTCTAAATCCTCTTTTTCGGTCAGTTAACTGCTTCACCCAGGAAGTCTGGAAAACGGTAATTACTCAACTAGTTTTTCCCATCATTGATTATGCTGATACCATCTATCAAAATACGCATGATTTACATCTTAAGCTACTGAACGTTCTTTTCAATTCTTTGTGCAGATTTAATCTTAAATGCCCTTACAATACTTACCATTGCACTTTGTTTGATAAACCCCATTTGTTGCAGCCACATTAACTACATCAATTTCATTGGATTGTTTTTATTTTCAAATGTATTTACTTTAATTGCCCAGAGTATCTGAAGCAATTTGTCATTCCAGTTTCATTGACAGATTCATTAAGAAGTCTCACTGTCTTACTCACATATACAAAGAAATCAGGCGCAGAGCATTTCAATTTAAGGCCCCTTTTGACTGGAATAGGTTACCTTCACCCATACGATCTTTAACTTTTTTGGGGTTATTTAAATCCTTTTTATTTGCACACCTTAATACTCCGTGTTTATGTTTCTAGTCTCCTCTTCTGTACTTTCATTGTTCTTATTAGGGAGCCAAGCCCGAGGGGCCTGGGAACCCTATTGTATTCGTTCAGATTATTATTTTCCTTCATTATTTTTCCGTTGATAAAAGTAGTGCCGCAGGCTACACCGTGCATGGGAGGGTGGTGCAATTTGGAGGGTTGGTCCAGACCCCTGCCCTTACCTCAGATGCAAAACATTGCACATGTCTGCCAGCAGGGGGCGCTATAACCACAGTCAACACGTTTTGGGTTATAACTCCCACACCCTATGTCGCACATTCAAAAACCTCATATCGACAGATTCCCTGAATAGCACTGAATCATCTGGGATAAGCCACGCCCATTTCCGCCTATAAATTTTTTTTGCAAAATGGCAAAAACAGGAAAACGTACTTTTTCGAACTCCTCCTTGGGTTTTTGTCCAGTCAGCATGAAACTTGGCACGTACAGTCTTCAGTTGGACATGATCCAAAGTTATCAAAAGAATTTTGTTCGTTCTAAATATGCGCAAATTACTAACGCAAAAATTTGTATAGCTAGCTATAAAAATGCTAACTGTTGCATATCTTGGTCAAAACAAATGCTAATAACACCAAACCTGAGATCTCATGTTGTCATGTGACTGTGGGGGTATGAGCCAAATTTGGCTCATGTTGGCCACTAGGGGGCGCTGCAACTATGGGAAATTTATATCTGTTAAATGGCAAGACCCATTTTCTCCAAATTTGGTAGGTATGATGCTGGGTCACTCCTGAGGCCATATCTTATTGTTATTCATGAATGGTCAAAGTGGGCGTGGCTTATTACAAGATAAACAACAAACATTTATTTCAGCTCAAACAAACTGATTAATAACTAACAGTTCATCACAATTTGTCTGAGTAGTAATTGATGTTATACCATGGTCTGGGTGAATACTCATACTGATCGTTCCAAATTGTTGCACTGACTCAAACGTTTTTTGTTGTTTTTTTCTGATGGGAAAATGTTTCTTAAAAAGAGAACAATGATAATATTGTGCACATGTTGACACAAGTGAATGGTGCCCATCACTAAAAAATGTTCAAAGCATGAGTGATTTTATAGTTTCCTTTAACCTATTAGTTGAATTTGATCATTTTGAAGACTGGGCTGCAGCAGAAGAGAAAGAGAGAAATAAAACCGATTTAGGAAGCTATCTGTGGACTTTGATTCATTGAAACTAAATTTCGCATCGTCCTCTGGACACACAAGCGGTAAGAGGTGCACTTGCCCTCTGAAATTAAGCTTTGTATCAGGTAACATAACGTTAAGCAGCACCTCCCTTCCCTCCACTGACCAGGTCTAATAGAACAGCTGTGACCGACCGAGCAGAACTGGAGCTTTGGTTCTTCCCGCAGCGCCAGTTCTGCTGACTGGAAGTGACCCACTAGGCGGCTCGCATTCCACGCCCGGCTCCAAACCAGCGAGCCAGGCTTCTTACCCATTTAAAGTTTGAGAATAGGTTGAGATCGTTTCGGCCCCAAGACCTCTAATCATTCGCTTTACCAGATAAAACTGCGAGACTCTGAGCGCCAGCTATCCTCTGAGCTCAGAGCCGGTTACCTTGGCAACGCGTCACAACGAGAGATAGTAAATAGTCCACTCTAAAAAACAATATTAACGTATTTATAATTGATTTAATATTTATCTCTTTCGTAAGTGACTATGGTATAAGCGGGATAATGCCCTTCGGGGTGTCCATTTTCAGAAATGATCACTGTTCTCCGTTGATCATCTGTTCTCGACTCCGCCTCGTCCATTCATTTCTAATAATAGACACCTTGTCGGGCATCATCCCTCATTTAACTGCTCACTGTGATCATATTTAGAGTTGAATTTGGCATTAACATGTCACATAAGTCATAACAAAGATTTTGTGAACTATGAAATTATGAAAAACAGGAAACATAAATAAAAATGAATTAATCAATGGAATGTATCAATAAACAGGACGTTTGATGAATAAAAGTTGTCATACGGCAATATTTATAAATGACATTTATCTATAATGTTGCAGTTAAGTGACTTAGTCGGTTGGAAATATTTAGTCAGCTGTGCTTGGAAGAAGATGCTTAATGAACAACCCGGTCTCCTCTGCAGGCTGCGTCTCCCAGCAATCCAGACCGCTGCCTGTGTTCGTCTCTAGACCTGCCGTATGTTTTCTGTTATGTTTATCCTTTTTGTGCTGGAGCTCTGTTGGCGATGCTGCTGTAAATAAATGTATGATCATAAACTTGAATCGTACCTGTCTCTTTATTTTATCCACACACAATATTACGAAGCTATTTAGTGGTCAAGCATATTGTTTTTTATGATATTACCATATTCCTATCACATTTTAAGTAAATACATGTTAATTTCGACTATGGATATGGAGATATTTATGCTAACTGAATGATCCGACCTAAATAAAGGTCATATAGAGGCTGCGCTGAGCATCTTTGATTCATTGTCCAAACATCGTCTGGAGGACGTTTTTTACCAAATGCCGACGTCGGTGCGACGTCTTCCCAATGAGCAAACGCTCTCCATAATACGTCTTGCCGATGCAACTTTATTCATCGTGCCGACGTCGGCCAGACGTATAGCCGTGCTATCTGGGTTGTGTTCTAACCCTTCCTTTTTACCTCACTCACATTCACAGCGCTGTTTTGTGTTGTTGTTCGTCTTAATGTATGTTATTGTTGTGTCATAGTTAGTAATGGTTATTGTGTTGTTAGTTTAATAAATGTACTTAAATATAAGTTCAGTGCCTCCACTGTTTTGTTGTTCACATTTCGGTCCCAAACCCTTACAGGTCCATGACGTAGGAGCCAGGCAGAGCCAAGCTGCCTCGCTGTTTTTAATACGTGGCAAAAGTGCGGACTTCAAACTATCTACCAGTCTTTGAATGGTGTTGATTGGCCAAGTAAAACCAGAGTTATGACAAATAATAAACGGCGTACTTTTTCGCAAGTTTCGTGCGCATTTGGAGCATCTTTTATGAGGGTCGGTGACAAAGCAGAGAGAGACAAGCTTCCTCATATAGACATCCCTGGGGTGTCCGTGTGGCGAATGTGGGGACTTCAAACTATCTACCAGTTTTTGAATTGTGTTGATAGGCCAAGTAAATGACAAATAATAAACGCCGTACTTTATCGCATGTTTGGTGCGTCTTTTTATGGAGCGTGTGTTTTACAGGACTCGACGGTAAAAAGGGATTCCAGCAAGAAAAACAACAGAAAAATACTCATTTCCAATCGGTCGAAGGCACACCACGTCTGCCAATCACAAAATGCTATTGTGGTTGCTAGGCAGAAAGTTGGAGTAGAGATGGACTGCAGAAAGACGCACAAAACAAACGCATACTGAACACTAACGGTGTAATCCAAACACGCTAAATCTCACAAATCTATCACGCTTATTGTGTCTTTAGAATGTGGAGAAGTTTAGAGCAGATCAGCAGCAGGGTCTGAGATGCCACCCTCCCCCACTGTGCCTCCACTTTGCTGTGGAGGACAGCCCCTCCTTTCTCTGCCTTCACTCTGCGGACAGACAGAGGGGGGGCAGAGTGGGGGACAGAGAGGTGGATTTGGCCTCTGAGACCATGTGAGGCCAAAGTCCACTGATTATTTGAGCCACTCCACTGATTTCTGGAGTGGCATAAATAATTCCTGTACAGTCTTATTATGATACCTGATGGTTTTGTAAATAGCTGTAAAAAAAAAAATTGTACAAAAGCGCCTGGGAATTTTCTATATTTTTATGCAAACAGTGTGTATAACTGTGCTGTCTGCTAAATGTTTACATTGTTTTTTGAAGTTTACTACACTCAACAAAAATATAAACGCAACACTTTTGTTTTTGCTCCCATTTTTCATGAGATGGACTCAAAGATCTAAAATTCATTCCGGATAAACAATATTACCATTTCTTTCAAATGTTGTTCACAAATCTGTCTAAATGTTTGATAGTGAGCACTTCTGCTTTGCTGAGATAATCCATCCCACCTCACAGGTGTGCCACATCAAGATGCTCATCAGACACCATGATTAGTGCAAAGGTGTACCTTAGACTGTCCACAATAAAAGGCCACCCTGAAATGTGCAGTTTTGTCTCACAGCAAAATGCCACAGATGGCGCAAGCATTAAGGGAGCGCGCAATTGGTATGCTGACAGCAGGAATGTCAACCAGATCTGTTGCTCGGGCATGGAATGTTCATTTCTCCACCATAACCTGTCTCCAAAGGCGTTTCAGAGAATATGGCAGTACATCCAACCGGCCTCACAACCGCAGACCACGTGGAACCACACCAGCCCAGGACCTCCACATCCAGCAGGTTCACCTCCAAGATCGTCTGAGACCAGCCACTCAGACAGCTGCTGAAACAATTGGTTTGCATAACCAAAGAATTTCTGCACAAACTGTCAGAAACCGTCTTAGGGAAGCTCAAATGCATGCTTGTCGTCCTCATTGGGGTCTTAACCTGACTCCAGATCGTCACCGTAACAGACTTGAGTGGGCAAATGCTCACATTTGATGGCGTCTGGCACGTTGGAGAGGTGTTCTCTTCACGGATGAATCTCGGTTTACATTGTTCAGGGCAGATGGTAGACAGCGTGTGTGGCATCGTGTGGGTGAGCGCTTTGCTGATGTCAATGTTGTGGATCGAGTGGCCCATGGTGGTGGTGGGGTTATGGTATGGGCAGGCATCTGTTATGGACGAAGAACACAGGCGTATTTTATTGATGGCATTTTGAATGCACAGAGATACCGTGATGAGATCCTGAGGCCCATTGTTGTGCCATACATCCATGAACATCACCTCATGTTTCAGCAAGATAATGCACGGCCCCATGTTGCAAGGATCTGTACACAATTCTTGGAAGCTGAAAATGCCCCAGTTCTTGCATGGCCAGCATACTCACCGGACATGTCACCCATTGAGCATGTTTGGGATGTGCTTGACCGGCGTATACGACAGCGTGTACCAGTTCCCACTAATATCCAGCAACTTCGCACAGCCATTGAAGAGGAGTGGACCAACATTCCACAGGCCACAATTGACAATCTGATAAACTCTATGCGAAGAAGATGTGTTGCACTCACACCAGATACTGACTGGTTCTGAGTCCCCACACCCCCAATAAAGCAAAAACTGCACATTTCAGAGTGGCCTTTTATTGTGGACAGTCTAAGGTACACCTGTGCACTAATCATGGTGTCTGATAAGCATCTTCATGTGGCACACTTGTGAGGTGGGATGGATTATCTTAGCAAAGCAGAAGTGCTCACTATCAAACATTTAGACAGATTTGTGAACAATGTTTGAGAGAAATGGTAATGTGTATCTGGAATGAATTTTAGATCTTTGAGTCCATCTCATGAAAAATGGGAGCAAAAACAAAAGTGTTGCATTTATATTTTTGTTGAGTGTATTTATATTAGCATTCTAAGTTAGAAAAATGGTCCATTTCACGTGTTTTTTGGTGTCCACAGTGAAAAATCTAACTTTTTCCTACTCAGATTTTGTATTTTTTCTGGAATTTTAGCATATAGCAGGAAGACATTAAACTTACTGCACTCCACACTCATGGTGCTGACAACATAACACTTAACTAAATAACTAGACTGATTAAACTATAAAAACACAATAAATCACAAACGTTAACAACACTATAACATTAACACAAACCACAATAACAACATGCAACCCTAAACACTCCCAGCTCCCATAATGCATTGCAGCACCATTACTCAGTCTCAGCGACCGGCTCTGCGATCGCTACATAGCCCCCACCTGAGGGGTCAGTCGCCCTCGGCGACCCCATCACCCAAGACAAAGTCGACTAAGTGTCCAGGCCGCCGCCGTTGGCGAGCCGGCCGTTGGTGAGCCGGCCGTTGGTGAGCCGGCCGTTGAGGGCTGTCAGGAGCCACGCCAGATGGGGAGTCAGTTTGGTCTCTCCGGAACTGAGGTTGTGGTAGCATGGCTTGGCAGATCTCTTCAGCCTCCTCAGCCTCCTCGTAGTCAGCCATCCTGATGAGTGGTCGTGGAGCAGGGGCCCTTGGTGGTGCAGGTCTGGTAGTGGAGAGTACCACCTCGGCCCGCTCAGCTTCAAGTAGCGCCTCGGTGAGGGACTGGGGCATCGCTAGGCAAACATGCTGGCGTAGCCGCTCAGGTGTGAGCCCCCATAAGAACGCGTGGAGGGCCAGCTCCTCCTGAATGGCTGCATCGAAGTGTGGGTAGCCTTGTTGGGAATACAGCTGCACATCCGCGGCAAAGGTGCCCAGACTCTCTCGCTCCTGCTGGTGGTGACTGGCGAGCTGCTCTCTGCTGAGGTCGGTGGAGCGTTGTTGCCCAAATCCCCTCTGCAGTGCCGTAGTCAGATTCTGGAGGTCTCGCTGTTCAGCCGGAGCGAAGTCGAGGAGCACTTGCACTGCCTTCCCTTCCAATGCTAAGGCTAGGTGAGTGGCTGCTTCCTCATCACTCCATCCACTATGTAGTGCTGCAAGCTGGACTTGGGAGAGGTATGGTGCCAGCGGAGTGGTCCCATCGTATTTGAGCAGCTTGACTGATGACTTGGGCCTGGCTACAGGCTGTGGCAGGCTTGGAAGGGTCATTGACAACAAGGGGCCTGGTGCAGCGGCAGCAGCGTTGATTTCTGCTGAACTGTGATCAGCAGTTCTCATGGTACCAGCTGCAGTTATTCTTGCAGCCTCCAGGGGGCAATGAGGCCGCAGCACGCTGGAGCCATCAGGAGGTTCATCTGCAGGCAGCATGGGTCTGGCTGCACTCCTCCTCCCAGTCACTAGGGGGTGACGAAACATCAGGCCATCACGTTCCTCTTCAGTAGGCTCTTTCTTCTGCTGCACCAGATTTTGCAGGAAGGACATGCTCTGCTGAATGGCTTGCTCAAGTTTGCTGATCTCTTTCTCCATTCTTCTTGCCAGTTCTATCCCACTTCTGACACCAATGTGGCAAGCTACATAGAAGAACAAGGCTTGGAGTAGAATATTTGTCTTTTTATGCAATCTGCAACCAGCAGATGCTTTTATTCTAAAAGAAACACACCCAACACACCATACAGCAGGAAGACATTAAACTTACTGCACTCCACACTCATGGTGCTGACAACATAACACTTAACTAAATAACTAGACTGATTAAACTATAAAAACACAATAAATCACAAACGTTAATAACACTATAACACTAACACAAACCACAATAACAACATGCAACCCTAAACACTGCAATGCATTGCAGCACCATTACTCAGTCTCAGTGACCGGTTCTGCGATCGCTACAAAATATTTTCCCTACACAGCAGTATGAATCACTCTGCACCATATTCACAGCAAGAACCCGTATCAAAAATGTGAGTAATTACTTTTTTAAAATTAATTACTTATATTAGTTATTTGTAAAACTGGTATGTGAGCAACTTAAATAAAGAATCTGATATGGTGCAACTGGACAACGAAATCCAACAAGTTTACAATTCCTGAAAAGTTTTTCCGATTTAAATTTACAGATACACGTGTGACTATTTTCTACTGTCACTGTCACTGCTCCACCACACTGGCCTCTCATTACTCCCTTTTTCTGATCACTGTGGCCACATTGCTTGATTTTTGTTTCATCTGACCACAGAACTGCCTCCAGAAGGCCTTTTCTTTGTCCATGTAGTTAGTAGCAAGCTTCAATCAGGCCTCAAGATGCCAGTTCTGTAGGAAGGGCTTCCTTCTTGCATGGTAGCCTCCTACGGTGAAAAACTGCATGGTAGCCTCACAGGTCATGGCGATGTAAAACACACTGAGCTGTGGACACTAACAGCAGCTTCTAATTGAGTGCAGCAGCTTCTAATTTAGTGCAGACTTACTTTTGGCTTGACTGTCTCTTGACCATCCCGGCCAACTGTCTCTCAGCATCAGATGATAGTTTGTGTTTTCTTCATGATCACGGCAGTGACACAACTCTACCATGAACTTTATACTTACAATTGTTTGCACAAAAGATTTTGGGATCTGTAGCTGCTTTAAAATGGCTCCAAATGACTTTCTTGGCTTGACAAGTCAATGATTTTTCTTTTTTATGTAAACTATGTACGTATGTATTGTCAAGTTGAGCTAAGATTTGAGATCACAGGAGCAGCCATTAACAAGGTCACTGTGGTGAAATAGGTCTAATGAAGGGGCCGAGTTTAATAGAGTAATATGGATTTGGCTTAAAATGGGATCTAGAATAAGGGGTTCTGATTTGAGATGGTTAATAAATAAAGTTTGGGGTTGACTCTAATGTAGGGGAGAGGAACAGAACATGTGCTCAAGTGTGTGTGTGCTTAGGTGAGAAGTCATGTTTATGATGTAATGATTTGAAATGTTCAAGTCAGATGAATTTAAAGTTATGCTTATGGAATGGTTTGTAAAATCAGATGATTTTTTATGATCAAGTAACTAGTGTGATGGATAACTGATGGTTACTGTGTTAAAGTACTGCAGGTGGAAGAGATGAGAGGTGATGGAGCTCTTGGCTGTCGGCTAAGACTGTGAGGAAGGAGTTATGGTGTAATTCGGCCGACAATTGAGCAACAGGCTCCTTATAAGGTGGAAAGGGGAACTTGACCTGGGGTGAATGCAGGTGAATTCCTGGCAGCCGAGAAGAGGTTATGGTGCAATTCGGCCGATTAACGAAAACAATCTCCTAATAAGGAGATGAGCAGTTAACATAGGGTGAACTTGTGTAAAAGTACAAATTTACATATGTAGGAATTAGGCAATATGGATGTGTAAGGTGCTTTAATAAAAGTGATCTGAGGGGACAATTGTCCGGAGATGTTCGTGGACGCAGTCGGAGAAGGATCTCGTCTGACATAGTCTATGGACAGTGAGGCTATTTCTCACTAATTAGAACGATCCAGAATTGGTCTGCAAATAGACTCAGAAATAAGACAGTGTGAAATGTTTACTAGTCACTTCCTGAATAACAGTGCACATCTTTCCAAAACATTTTGATGTGATCACATTACCAAAACAAATGAACAAGTGTCCCCTTATGAACTTTTAATTTATAACAAAGGTTGGAGCTGTTGGGTAGCATCCTCTGGAGGCAGACAGGGGTGAAGTAAGTCCTATGGAAAAAAATGAAATTTTGTTCTTGTATTGAGATTGAAGTACATTTTGGAAGCACCACAGTTTGTTCCCCCACAGTAGGGATTCAAGAAAATAACGTATTTGGAGGTATTTATAAAAGTCTTTAGAAGGAATGCTAAATTCTGTCCTAATTTGCTCAAATGACTTTAAAGAGTCAGAGGTGAACAGGCTGACGCAATCTAGGATACCTTTAGACATCCATTTTAACAAGCCAATACTCCTAACCTAAGGAGGAAAATCAGGGTTCAGTGCTAGAGGGGATTGAACAGAAATAACTGAGAGGACGTTTGAATATTTTCTCACATCCTTCCAAACCAACAATGTATTGTAAACAACAAAATTAGATTTTACTTTGTTTATACAGTAAATAAAAGGAAGAAAATCCAGTTTAAGAGGGTGCCATGCCAGGGATTCAAGATCAGTCCATAATGAGTCCTGTCTATTCATAAACCAGTTAGTCATCATTTTATGTTGAGTTGACCAATAATTGAGTTGGAGACTAGGCAGGGAAAAATCCCCCAGTTCCCTCAGTTTAGTGAGTTTTGTTAACTTAACCCACTGACATTTATTATTCCAAATATACTAAGAGATGTGGGCATTCAAAGATTAAAAAACATAGGAGTCGGACAACAGGGAAGGTTTTGAAATAGATAGTTTAGTCGAGGGAGGGTATTCATTTTTATAATTAATCCTCCCCAGGAAGGAAGTAGGTAAGGATGACCACTTCTTTAAATAATTTTTAATTTTCTGAATTAAAGGGGAATAAATAAATCCGTCAAATTGGGGGTGAGAAAAACGCCCAAATAATTGAGACCTTATTCTGACACCTGAATAGGAGGCTGTACTGGTCTGTCCTGAGGAATGTTGAAAGGCAAGGAAACTGATGCACCTAAGTTTATTTTATAACCTGACATGGCGCCAAATAAGGTTATAGAGTTGGAAACAGAATGGACTTTTCAGGGTTCAGTAAACACAAGAGAACATCATCAGCAAAAAGGGAAATTACATGATTTTTCTCATTCCTTGCGATCCCTGTTATATCAGAGTTAGACATTATTGCTTTGGCTAAAGGTTCAAACAACGGTGAAACAAGAGAGGTGATAAAGGGCACCCCTGTCAACAACCCCTACGCCCCGAGAAACCTTCAGATACCAGGGCCCGTATTCACAAAGCGTCTTAGAATTTTCTAAGAGAGCTCCTAACTTAGCCTTAAAATTCCTAGCAAGGAATCTTAGCTTAAGAGTGATTCAGGAAGTTTCTGAGAGCAACTCTGAGCAAGGAGGGTACACAATCTTTTATCTTAGTGAGGAGGTGTGGTTGACCCCGTTGCTAGGTGTGACGCAGTCTTCTAAAGGCTGTGATTGGTTGTTACAAAAAGGTGGAAAGACAAAAGTAAAATACGCTCCGCGCTCCTTGTAATGAATGGACAGTAAAATCAACCGATCATATAACTTTGACTGTATTCAGAAATGTGTAAACGTGACATTAATTTTATGTCATGATGATGAAACTCGGCTAAATTAAATTAATTGTGACACAGCTTCAAATGTTTGAACGTACCTCATTAACATGGCGATTATATTGATTTGCTTATTGTTATGTTTACTGTCCATGCTGATAATTTTACTTCCTGTGTTTGATAGTACACTGAAAAAAGTATAACCCCGCTTAAACTAAAAAAAATGTTGTCCAGATATCACATCTAAAATATTTAACTTCACAGAAACTAAATTTAGTGACTTCTTATGACCTGATTATTTTATGTTGATGTAAACAATAATGCTTCACTTGAACCAACCTTAATTTTTTGCCTTGATCCAAATTATTTTTTTAACATATTAGTTACTGAACCAAACTATTAAACTGAAATTGAACCAAGCTAATTTATTCACTTTTAACTGAATTAACATGTTTACATTGACACCAGTTAATTAATTTATGTATAATCAAACTATATTTCTCACATTTTATTTGACTTCAAAAATAATTTGTATTGCTCATCTTATAAACTCTATACAAAAAGACACTTGGCCAACAGATAACTCTAAATATATTTATTAATCTTTAACACGAGCCATATGCAACACATTTAACTTCTGGCAACATTAACCAGAGAGATGAGGTGAAGATGGAGAGAGAAGAGGGGAAAGGAGGACAATGGAAAGAAAGAGAAACGAACACATGAGAGGAGAGAAGAGGGAGGGAGAAGGGAGGGGAAAGGTAGAGAGGGGAGAAGAGAGAATGAGAGGATGGAAAACAGTGGAGCCAGATTAAACTTAAATAAAACACAGATGCTTCAACAAAGGGTGAGATCCCTGCTGATATTGTTGTAATTTCCTTGTAATGTCTGGGATCACACATCCAGAAGCAAAGTTACTCATGTTTTTATTTGTATGTGAAATCATTACAACTTGTATAGCCGTGTAAGACTACAATTTTCAGGTCTTGATCCCTTTTATTTTTCATGCCAATCATTCATTTAAACCATAAGACTACCTTTGATTTCTTAGGTTAGTTAGGCCAGGAGAAGAGCAGGACTGTCCTGCTCTGTCCTCCTCTCTCCTGCCTCTCATCCTCTCCATCCTTTCCTCTGTTCCCCTCTCCACTCTACTGCCCTCTCCATCCTATCTTCTCTGTCTGTATGTCCTGCTCTGTCCGGCCCTGTCCGGACAGAGCCCATGAGGGCCCTGCTCTGGACAGAGCCCATGAGGGCCCTGTCCAGAGCAGGGCCCTCATGGGCTCTGTCCTGCTCTGTCTGCAGGGCCCTCATGGGCAGAGCAGGGCCCTCATGGGCTCTGTCCAGAGGATGCTAAATACTGTAGCATAAGAAAACATACTGCTCTAACTGGAATCTCCCCTTTAAATGGGCAGTCTTTATAAAGATGGTATCTGAACTTCTGCTGCAATTTTTTCAGCAGAGACATTAACTGTAATGACCTTTAAGAAATGCAAGTCGGATAAAAAAAACAGATTGTCTACCAAGCAAATGAACCAGGACAAAAACACGTGGTAACAGGCCTATACACAGGCTCTATACAATCTAAACTGTAATTAAATGAAATCACATGAAATACTGCTTTCTGAAAGCAGTGTTGACCCTCAAACTACCAAATTCAAAACACTCACTAAAAGCCCAACAATATAACATAGCCTTAAATGTCTACAGAACCCATGGCTAGGTGCAACAAAGTGCCGCTGAGGTTCTCCGCAATCAAAAGTGCACACACTGTGGATGCTGCAAACACACACAAGCACATGTACACAGGCCACACATTCTACTGTGCAGTGTGGAGGTCACAATTTAGTTTGCGAATCTTGGAGCTCATCTTGTTGGAACCAAGCTCCATCAGGATCTTCGGAAGAGCCTCAAAGGTGAACCTGAACCCCTGTGGATATTCCATGTTAAGAGCATAACAGAGTCCAAAGAGCATTACCACTCCAGTTGCCACAGAAGGCAACTCATTGAGAACTTCCACACCATCAATGATGATCCCAGTCTCTTTGGGCTGTTGTAGAAGGCTTGAGTTCTCTCTTAATACGAAGACCGCCATGGTGGTAATACTCAGCTCTTGCTCGGCTTCATCTTTCTCGGACATCTGAGGTAAAATTTAGGACAAAATGTGTAAGTGAACAACTGATGATTAATCACCACATCCAATGGCAGAGCAGCCAAGCTTCCCCCAGGATTATTAAAGTTGCATCTTATCATGGAGAGACAGAACAGATTTGGACATACCGTGTATTCTTTTATCAGATCCTCAACACATTCTCCCAGGTAGATGATGAGAAGTTTGAGGACACACTCCCTTCTGACATCAGCATCGGCATCCTGCAGGGACAGTGAAAAAAGATTACGATGGAATGTGGAGGATAGGCAAGTTTTTGAATTCCCATCTCTATCACAATCCTGGACTAGTGAAATAGTTGTGTTTGGGTGGAACGAATAACCAGAGTGGTGTATCAGTGGAACACAATTAGTTTTCCTCACTGGCACCTGAGAGGTCAAATGGCACATTGTGTGCCAAAATGTGCCAAAATGGCACAACTGTGGTTCGCCTGGGCATACCTGTACTAATATATTTTTAAAAAATGCTCAGCTTCACATTTTTACCATCTACTTTTGCACAGTCACTGATCAGATGTTACATCCAATCCAATCCCAATCCAACTTTATTTGATTAAGCACCTTAAAACCACAACAGTGGACCAAAGTGCTGTACAGAGACGATAAAACAGAATAAATAAATACAAATAAATTAAAAGCCATAAAATGTTACAGCCATACAATAAAAACAATAAAATAAATAAAATCAACGTCTCACAAGGTACCAAAGGCCAAGGAAAAGAGATGCGTTTTAAGAAGACATCTAAAATCAGACAGGGAAGAGGCCTGTCTGATGAACAGAGGCAGCTCGTTCCAAAGCCTTGGAGCTGCCACAGCAAAGGCACGGTCCCCTCTGAGCTTCCGCTTAGTCTTGGGTACACTCAGGAGGAGCTGATCAGCTGACCTGAGAGAGCGGGTTGGTGTATAAACCTGAAGGAGCTCAGAGAGGTAGGGTGGGGCAAGACCATTCAAAGATTTAAAAGCAAATAAAAGAATTTTAAAATGGATCCTAGAGTGTATAGGTAACCAGTGAAGTGAGGCTAAAATGGGGGAAATGTGCTCATGTTTACGCGTGCTGGTTAAAAGTCGTGCAGCAGCGTTCTGCACCATCTGAAGACGGGTGATGGAGGACGCAGTCACCCCAACATACAAAGCGTTGCAATAATCCAGCCGCGTGGTGACAAATGCATGGATCAGGGTCTCAAAGTGTTGCCTTGAAAGAATTGGCTTCACTTTGGCCAGCTGCCTCAAATGAAAAAAGCTGCATTTAACCACTGACCTGATCTGGCTGTCAAACTTGAGTTCAGTGTCCACCTTAACCCCTAAGTTTGTGATAGTAGGTTTTAAAAACTGGGCCAAAGAACCCAGATCTACAAGGGGGGTCCCAGTGGTGCCACTAAAAACCATCACTTCAGTCTTTTTATCATTAAAATTTAAAAAGTTAAGAGACATCCAGGCCTTTATGTCGTCAAGACACTTGAACAACATTTTAGGCGAGTATGTGTTGTTCTTTTGAAGAGGCACATAAATCTGGCTGTCATCTGCGTAAAAGTGGAAGGAAATACCATGCTTCCTAAGTATGGAGCCAAGTGGAAGCAAATAAAGGGAAAAAAGAAGAGGGCCTAAAACTGAGCCCTGTGGGACCCCACATGAGAGAGGAGCAGAGGAGGACACAGAGTCACCAAGGCCGACACAAAAAGTTCGATCCGCCAAGTATGACCTGAACCACTCCAGTGCTGTACCCCTGATGCCCACCCACTGCTCTAAGCGCGAGATCAGGATTTCATGGTCCACTGTGTCAAATGCAGCCATCAAATCTAAAAGCACAAGAACAACACATTCACCAGAGTCAGTAGCTAAAAAGATGTCATTAAAAACTCTTAAAAGGGCTGATTCGGTGCTGTGCAGGGTTTTAAAACCGGATTGGAAGACCTCGAGAATATTGTGCTCTTCTAAAAACGCTTTTATTTGGCTGTGGACTATCTTCTCAAGGATTTTTGAGATAAAAGGCAGTTTAGAAATAGGCCTAAAATTAGCAAGAACTGCTGGATCAAGACCAGTCTTCTTGATCAATGGGTGCACAACTGCATGTTTAAAATGTGCCGGGACCACACCTGAGGACAGACTGCTATTAAAAACAGCAACAACAGAGGGCCCTATACTGGGGAAAACCTCTTTAAATAGTCCAGGAGGGACAGCATCATTTGGAGAACCTGAGGGCTTCAAATGACCAACAATCTCTTTTAAATCGGAGAGAGTCACAGGCTCAAACTGGTCAAAGACAGCAGAGCAGATGGCAGAGATTGAAGGATCATAGGAAGCAGGCGAGATAAGAGCCCTGGTAGAGGAGACCTTATCAATAAAAAAGCTAAGAAAGTTCTCACAAACAGCAGGGGAGGACTCCATACAGACAGTCTGTGGAGCATTAAGAACAGAATCAATGGTCTTAAATAAAACACGAGGCTTATGATAGTTAGATAAAATGATATCAGACAAGTGTTTTCTTTTAGCATCTCGCACAATTGTCTGATAATGACGCTTGCAGTTTCTTAGGATTTGAAGGGAGACCTGCAGTCTGTCCTTCTTCCATTTGCGCTCAGCTCTCCGGCACTCACGTCTGACAGCGCGAGTCGTGTCGTTCAGCCAGGGCTCAGATTTAGTTTTAGGCTGCCTGGTTTTCAATGGAGCCACAGTGTCCAAAACAGTCTTGCAGGTGGAGTAAAACCATGAGCTAAGCTCCTCTGTACTGTACACAGACTCAGGAAAAACACAGTTGCGGTTAAAAGCAGCCGAGAACTGAACAGCAGTGGAAGGGTTGATGATGCGACAGGACCGAGCAGCAGCGGCAGGTTTAACTGGATCACAGGCCAGATGAACATCAAATAAAACAGGCCTGTGATCAGAAAACACTGCATCACAAGTGTCGAGGTTAAAAACAGGCAATCCATATGATAAAACCAGATCAAGTGTGTGTCCATGTTCCTGTGTGGGTCCAGACACAGACTGCACAAGATTAAAAGAGTCAATGAGGTTTAAAAAGTCCTTCGCCATTGGCTTATCAGGACAACACACATGAACATTAAAATCCCCAACACTGAGGACGCGGTCATATGTAGGCATAATGCCGGCCAGGAAATCCGAAAAGTCATTTAAAAAGTCTTTGTGGTATTTGGGAGGCCGATAGACCACCGCACACAGCACTGTGTGAGAGCGACCGAGCTCAAACAAGCTCAGTTCAAAGCTGGCGTAGGATGATGTAAGCGATAACTGCTTACATTTATAGTGGTTCTTAAAAACAGTGGCTATTCCTCCTCCTCGACCAGACGTCCGCGGGGAATTAAAATAGCAGCAATCCCGAGGTAAGAGTTCAGTGAAAGCGCTGGACTCACCAACACTCAGCCACGTCTCCGTCACGCAGAGAAAGTCCAGTCCTCGGGATGTGAAGAAATCCTTTAAAATAAACGTCTTGTTTGCTAGCGATCTAGCATTCACCAGACCAAACCTGGCAGGAACCGGCGGGTCCGCGGCATTAGCTGTCCGGGGAGCCCGACACAGAGGGCGGAGATTGCCGTGGTTCACCCCGCGCCAGCGGGGACGAGGAGAGCAGGGGCCGCGGGGCTGGGACGTCTCATCCGGGCCGATGACAGGTACCAGCCAGGCGTCGACAGGGTCCAGCGATCGCCGAGGAGTTGCAAGGCTTAGCATGGCTCCAACCTTAGTCCAGGAAGCTGAAGAAGAATAACCCGCCAGACAAGCTTTTAGCCTCACCAACCAACCGCTGCATTTACCCCGGCGGCGGGTGCGTTTACGCCGCAGTGGTGGAGCCGGGGCGAGGCACAGGTGAGCTGGGATCCTCGATAGGAGCGGGGGCAAAGATCCATGTCCACCATGATCCAACTTTACTAGATCATTGGCCCGAAATCTAAGATCTAGCAATGTTTGGCGATTGTACACCAGTAAAGCGTTGACATTAAGAACAAAAAGGGAGACAAACAGTTCAAACACACACAGCACTAGCAGTGACAGACGGCAGGCCACACACACCGGCGCCATCTTGCCCTTTGTGTCATCCTTGCCCTCTGTTACATGACCAATTCCTATTTGATTTAGGCTACTATACCATGACTCAGGGGTTATTTTCACTCTAAATACTTTTTTTGTTTAGGTGAGAACTAGGGCTGGGTTAAAATAATCGATTAATCGATTTTAATCGATTTTCCTTTGAATGGCCCGATATCGGTTCATAATTCTTAAAATCGATTATTTAATTTGTCTTTTCTACCGTGTGTAATGCAGTTTAAAGCCGAGTAGTCTTGCGTGGACAGTCAGAGCATTTGTATGTAAGTTACCAGCAAACTAACCCAGGCGGTCGCAGCTCTCATATGCAGGGACATGCGACCATACAGCAGTGTTGAAATGATAGTCTCCGCGGCCTCATGAAGACTCTGGAGCCACGCTACGTTATACCGACACGCAAACAGCTGAGTGAAGTGACAATCTCAAACATGTATGCAGATGTGAAACACAGCATCGCTTAAGTCAGCAGAGAGAGTCGCTTTAACCTGTGACAGTCGGACATCCAACGCGCAGTTAAAACCAACCACATGGCGAGTAATTTATGTGAACTGTTGTTCGAAGCGATAACAGAATGGGAGCTGACAGACAAAGAGCCGTCGTAACGGACAATGCTGCGAATATTGTCCGTGCTGTGGAAATGACGGACCTGTTGCATGTCAGCTGTTTCACACATACTCAGTTTAGCTTTATAAGCAGCTCTCAGAGTCCCAGCTGTTCCTCGCCTGCTCGGCAGAATGAGTTACATCGCATCATTTTTTTTAGCGTAGCATCACGGCAAACCACAAGCTTAAAGAGAGACAAAGGTTACTGGGCCTGCCTGGACATAAGCTGGTGATTGACGTGGTGACACGGTGGAACAGCACAGTGGAGATGCTGGACAGTTTACTGCAACATACTGCACAAAAACCAAAGCTTTGTGAGAGTCACAGGCAGCAAAGTGAACGTCCTCAGTGTAGTGCGTTTGTAGCCTCCTTATTTACACTGCCTGCCTTGTGATTTGATTGGATTTAACTGGTTACATTTTTGTTTTAGTCAGGTCATGTCTAATAGAAATTACACAATTAATGGAACTGCTTTGGGCTCAATTCTTAATGTAAACATTATTATCTTAAATAGTGCATCAAGTTAAAGTTAGTTTCTACTATTTACAGCATTTGTTCTCTGAGAATCTCTTCCATATTTAAGTAAAATTGGTACTGTGACTGAAATATGCTTAACCAAATTGAAAATCGAATCGAATCGCGAATCGCGAATCGAATCGAATCGATTTGGGAAATCTGAATCAATACCCAGCTCTAGTGAGAACAGAAATTTACATTTTCTGCTGTGTTCCAGATTAATTTTCTCTGAAACACTGACACATGTGGATTCTGACACTTGTAGCATACTCACGTGTATTTGTGTCATAGGTGACAAAAGTTATTCATACAACTCTTGTAGTTGTGAAGATATACCCCATTTATTTTAGGTATGCCATTTTTGGACAGGAGGCAGAAAAATAGTGATTAAGAGGTTAAAAAGACACAGCATTTGCCAAATTATGACTATAACCATTATCAATGAAATCAAAAATAGATAAGGTAAGGATACCTCTCCCCATCAGACAAGGGTTAAAATGCTAACTTGTTAGTGTTTAATTCTGTACCTCATACCTGATCAAGAAACTTCAGGATCGTGGCAGTTTTTGCTTTGATTGCCCCTCCCTTCTTTCTGATTATCTGCAGTAGCTGCGTGGAGTACTTGTCCAGCTGGGCCATAAATCTCGTCAGCAGGGGAACTGCAGTAACCCGCAGAAACTCTGCATTGATCTGTGCATGAGGAAGCAGTGCACAATATTTTTTTTTATTGAAGACAAACTTGGCACAAGCATTCATTCCCCATCTCCAAACTATGACTTAAAGGTAGAATATGTCGTCCCTCCATCAATAAATTGTCAAATATCAAAAGTTAAAATTCTTCATACACTATAAATACCCCTCAATGATCATAATAGTGATCTTACAGATGATACACTGATCTGTGTTGGTTCAATCAACAGAACTAAAAAAAAATACAGTAGTCCATCTGCTGCTATGAAAATGTATAGATGAGTGAGGGTCTAGTATTCATGGTGATTTGAGAAATGGTTAAAAAGGCGATGTGCAGTGTAGATGCAAGATATTACCTGTTCAGGTTGGATTACTATATCGGGTACAGCCAACTGAAGGAACTGAAAGAATACAAAATAAAATAAACACACATTCTAGAATTTAGTCCTTTATGCTTACTTTTTGTTTAATGTCATGCTCTTGCTGTAACAAAATAATTTCCCAGACCTGGGATTAATAAAGTACTTCTATTCTATTCTATTTATGTATGTTCTGAGTTTCTGTTGCCACGGTTACCAACTAACGTTTGAGCCAGCGCAGTAATTTAGAACAATCAGGCTTTGACCGGAACTTCTTTATAGGTGTCCTCTAACACTTTTTAACGGACACCCTGCAGTCATCAGACTCGAGTATTCACCCGAACATGGTGTAATCGTTTTTAACCTCCGCTATGAACGTGTGTATCCCCGCTATGAACTGTGACTCCTCTCTAAAAACACGTTCTCTAAAACATTAACCCCGCACCCAAAAACAAAGATAACCCAAGAACACAATTAGAATTCCCCCCTAGACCTCCCCGCTAGCTAGCTTAGTCTTTGTAGCTCCGCAGTAAAACTAGCGTTGAGCTGCGTTCACACCGGATTTTTTATCTCTGTCGCTAGCGACAAGTATACATGTTAAGTCAATGCAAACAAGCGACTGATCGCTCATGTCAGACTTAACATGTAAACTTGTCGCTAGCAACAAGTTTACATGTTAAGTCAATGCAAACGAGCGACTGATCGCTCATGTCAGACTTAACATGTAAACTTGTCGCTAGCGACAGAGATAAAAAGTCCGGTGTGAACGCACATTTAGCCACGGTATTAGCAAACCAGCTAACCCCACAAACGGCCCGAAGCGGGGCCAACAGGAACTAAACCGCTGACCCAGCAACGGGTCTTCATTAGGCCAAGGTACACGGGGGAACGGGGGAACGGCGGAACGACGGCACGTTGCCCCCCCCCCCGATCTATAAGATTCACGTAAATTGGCTATTTTGAGTTCAAAACGGCGAATTTCGCCGAAAAGCGACTGATTTGCATGTATGAAATTACAACAAAACACTGGAGGCTCTTGTTGTTATCGGCCCACGGCTTATTTCCTTTCCATTGCGGTTTTGACAACTGCTGCTGTACGGGGCAGGAGGCTACGAGGCCGAGCCTGAGAGGACGGGCCCAGTTTGAATGTTTGGTTTACAAACTGCCACGAACAAAACTCCAGACTCCCTTTAAGCAGTATTTGTTTAGCCCTGTATGTCGCCCAATTAGGCTAGCGATGGCTTTTGGCCAGCTTACGTTACCGATACTTGTAAAAACGCGTTATAAACTTAATTCATGGCATAACGTTAATGGTAAATGCTAGCTAGCTATCAGCTACTGCCCGCGATAGTAACCAAGCTATCGTTGGCTTGCTTACGATAGCTTGCAGTTCTTTGCAATTTTATCAACACAAAACAGTAAAACTTTAATTATCAGCAACTGCTTTACTTACGTTTCTTTTTAGAAGATGTCCGCGCTGTGAAATGGCGCGATCTGACGGCAGTTTTCAATGCGCATGCGCAAGTCACATTTGGCTCAAACCAAATATATTACCTGCAGGACATGAAGAAAAAAATAATAATTCGAAGGAAATCAAAAACTTTGATTTGAGTCATTTGGATGTATATATAGTTCAGTATAAATCAAACTTGATGTATGTAAATGCAAAAGTAATGTGTTTCACAATCAAATCAATAACTTTATCCAGTTTTAAATGGCAGTTATTAGTTTAAATGAACAACTGCATGTAACACTTTTTAGAGTGTAATGGTGGACACAGACTCAGCTGTCAGTAGGTCCTGTGGTTGCTGTGAGAAGCGCTGGTACGAGCTGCAATCCCAAGCGAGAGCAGAGATTGAAATTACTAAATTGCCCAACGATACGAGGCTGTGAAAGACCGTAATGGTCTGACTGGTCTGACTGGTCACTCAGCTGAAAGAGGGTTGTCACAGACCCAAGTCATCACTGCTACATTGGTGCATTTTACCTGTGGTCAGGTATCACAATGCTGCGATGACTTTCATCTCAGGATTTATTACGTTACTGCGCTGGGTCGGACAGTAAACTCATCCCTGATGAGGTCAACCACAAACATTATTTCTGCACGATCGAGCCAGTAGTGTTTTATTAAATCGCTGTCTTTTAATTTCTTTTAACGTACGGAGAATATTTGTCCTTCCTCTCGGTCTTTCTGCCATCTTGTCTGTTTAAGACACTCTTAGGCTTCTTAAAAGTCCTCGTCCCTACTCCTAACAGTCTTTCACCGTAGGAGCTCTCTTAAGGGCTAAGACGCTTTGTGAATAACTTCTATCTTACCAATGGAAGATTTTAAGAAAAATCTTAGAACTTGAGGAATTCTGAGAGTTTTCTAAGAATGACGCCACA
>CM045445.1:374245-412363 GCA_024666655.1 Dascyllus trimaculatus | reverse complement strand
TTTTGTGCTATAATCAAATTAACAATCTCAACCCTCATGTGACACCTACATAAAGGCAAAAACACAAAACAATTTTTTTAACATACTTGTATATAAATTCAGGCGTTAAGGGGTTAAACAATATTATATAAGGTGTATCGTAGGAGATCCCTGCTCCATCTATATATCAGTTTGGGGGTTGTTGGCCTGAAAATATTGAACACTGCTGGCATAAGCAGTAGCAATAGTAATAATAATTTATTGTTATTATACATATCACAAGTACATGTCAGCCAAATAACCATGCACATTTAAATTAAAAACATGAATCTGTGAATCATTCTAATAGCTCAGTGTTGGATGCAAGATTTATATTTATAAATGGCAGTGACACGCCACCATGTACCTTGGACATATTTAAACTAGTTTAAAAACTTTTTTTTTTCATGATTTAAAAAAAAGACAAAGAAGACATAATCATTTGTACCTATTCCGGCCATAGGTGGTCATATTGAGTGCACATGAAATGAAGTGGAAGTTGCCCCCCTCAACCCCTGTGAAATGGGACAAGGAACAAATGATTGAGTTTTGGGAGTGATCCAGATCACTATCTGGATCTGGGAATTTTTTAAAAGATTTTTAACATTGGGAGTGTTAGAAAGCCCTGCAGTGCCACCTTGTGGTAGGACGGAGCACATATATAGCACATATATAGCACATATATAGCACAAAGATGTTGAGTGTTTTTTAAGTATACTTTGTCGTTGGGAGATTGTGTTGGGGTGGACTGGAGCTCCTTGGCGGAGGTCTGTGCTCTCTGGGTGCTTTTCTAGCTACAATCTGTGATGATATGAATATTGACGAATGTATAATTAAACTAGTTGAAATACATATTTGATATATCGTTGTTTGTACAGTTTTTCTCCATAGGTTTGGCTCATTTCTCGAAACTAAAATTACATTCGCAAAACAACATGGACAAACGTCCAAACTACTTGGCAATTGTTCACAACAGACTGGAATTTGTCCTTCATTTCATCAAATTGCAAACATCTTAGTTCATGTCTCGATGTCTCAGTACATCTTTGCAAATGATTCAGTACAGGTAGCCTTCATTTAGCACAATATCCAAGTGAATAGATCTTGTTGATCTAAACTGATTGTTGACTTCTCAGTCTAATGGTCTTTCACTCCAAAACATGTCAGCATCATTTCATTGTGTAAGTCATCACATGCACAATAGTCTGTTCAGTTGTCAGGATTAGTCATGAACATACGGTGGCCAGGAGAGGGACGGTGAGGACAGCTTTATTTACAGCACTGTAGGCTCCATATAATGTTCCTTGTTTTTTGTTTATGTGTTGTATTACAGTATGTAATGATGTATAGATTTTCTTTTTACTCTGATGTATGAAAGTTACTTTATGTGTGTCAATACAGTTTTCTCGATTGTTTACACACATTTTGTGAAAGCATGCCTCATATTTTAGAACTCTGCATACAAATCAGAAAACACACACACACAATGAGCAAAAGCCCTCAATT
Source organism: Dascyllus trimaculatus (assembly GCA_024666655.1). Classification (NCBI taxonomy): domain Eukaryota; kingdom Metazoa; phylum Chordata; class Actinopteri; family Pomacentridae; genus Dascyllus; species Dascyllus trimaculatus. Next base: position 410,839 of record CM045445.1, on the reverse strand, counting down.
CTCCTTCAATTGAAACTTTACATTCAAAATGATGTTATTACTTCTCAAAATGCTATTTTGTTTTCAAATGACACAAACCATTATATGAATAGACATTTATAAGAGTGCTCACACAATGCCAAAGGGACAATGAATTTTGGAGGCACTGACTATTTATATGAGAATAGAATTTAGTTTTGACCAGTCGTGTGAACTGCTTTGGGAGAGATATGAGCTTTTGCAGGTGAACCATGGTGTTGTGCTGAACCATCCAGGTTATTTTGGCAAAAGCACCAAGAGTGTTGAGAACGTCTGGTCTGTTTCAAGAAATGAGCCAAAGCAATTGAGAATAGTCAGTGCATTTTTGGTGGCACTGACTATTTTTATGAGAAAGAAATTTAGTTTTAAAACATGAGTGAAAGGTTTTGGGAGAGACATGAGCTTTTGCACGTCAGCTTTATATATATATTGCTTATATTGCAAAGTTTGAAGCAATGATACCTGCAAATATACTGTCTTTAAGTTCCTGTTACCAATCGGTGGTGCTATGACTACGACTAAATTTTAAAATGTGGATGTGTTCAGAAGTGGACTCTTGTCCAGAATATACAATTTGGGATAGATTGGATCATGTACAGCTGAGATATAAACATTTTAGTAGTCATGACGAGACATCAAGTTCGCCACGCCGCCACAGTCACAGTTTTCTCCATGAATCATCATCAACGTCTTGAGGCTTATGTCACCAAATTTCAGTTGAATACGGTCAACCAAATAATAATAATACATTAAAATGTATTGAAACAGAGGGATTTTTCTACAATGACACAGACCTGCATTTATACGATTTGAACAGTAGGTGTCAGCGTTGTACCATTTATCTGGATTTAATCCAGAGCTGCTGTACAATGGTAAAAGTACATAAAGGTCAGAGGGCCACCACACGCACATCCTTTGACTTTTGTGGAAGATTTTGATAACTTCTCATCTTTAAGGCCTGTTGTATATACTGGACAAATTTCAGGATGATATCACAAAGTATGGAGCAGTGGTAAGGACAAATGTCCTCGTTAGAGAGAATCCTTTTACCACTAGGTGACGCTATGACTATGACTAAATTTTAAAATGTGGATGTGTTCAGAAGTGGACTGTTGTCCAGCACATGAAATTTGGGCCAGATCGGATCATGTACAGCTGAGATATAAACACTTTAGTAGTCATGGCGAGACATCGAAGTTCACCACGCCGCCACAGACACACCCTTTGACATTGGAGGAATCTTTTTATAACTTTTGATCATAATGTCCTGGTGTATATACTGGTCAAATTTGAGGTCTGCGCGAGTTATCCCCTAGGAGGAGATAGTTCTCAAAAATGAACAACATTCGTCAAAATTTGTCCAATTAATTCAAAATGGCGGACTTCCTGTTGGGTTTAGGGCGTGGCTCCAAGAGGATTTTTTGTGCGTCCTGATGTGTTCTATATGTCCCCCAAATTTTGTGGACGTAGGTTAAATGTACTGCAGGGGCTGTTTGTTAAAAATGCTGTAGGGGGCGCTATAACACGTGTTGTGCTGAGATGCATACAGTTTTCTTCCTTCAGCTGGTGGTGATGTGTGTGCAAATTTTGGTGATGTTTGGATAATTCTAATGCTGTCAAAGGCAAGTTGTTTTTCATATCAACTTTGCGTTGCCACGGCAACAGCGTTTTATAAAATGCCAAAATCTTCACACTGTGCCATGATCATGGTGTGAAGACTCATCACACCAATTTTCAGAATTATTTGACCAAGTTTAGGGCAATGGGATGGGCAAATGTAATTCCAAAACGTCCCGTTGCCAGTTGGTGGCGCTATGACTATTTCAAAATTTTTGAGTGTGGATGTCTTCAGACTGGACATGACATTCTGCATGTGAAGTTTGGAGCAGATAGGTTCTTGTTCAGCTGAGATATAGACCCTTGAATTTTCATGGCGAAACATCAAAATTCGCCACGGTGCCACAGACACGCCCTTAGATGAAACGTCACCATTTTTTTTGTGATTCATCATCAATGTGTTCATGCTTATGTCAGCAGGTCTGAGGTGAATCTGGACAACGGGTTGACAACAATACATAAAAGTATTAAAAAAGCAAAAATCCTGTTGCCACAAGGTGGCGCTATGACTGTGAGTGAATATTACCATATGGATGTCATCAGTGCAGGTCTGTGATCATACATGTAAAGTTTCATTCAGATTGGAGCATGTTCAGGAGAGTTAGACCAGCACTTCCTGTGGCATGGCGAAGGATGGCGAAGGATCAGTATTTCGGGGGGCTGCCATGGCCACACCCTTTGATCGACAGTGAAGACTTTGATAACTTTTCATCAGGAAGGTCAGTTGTATGTACAGACCAAATTTCAGGTCTCTAAGACTTACCCCCTAGGAGCAGTTCATCACAGATTTTTCACAGTTAACGCAAGATATGTCACTTCCTGTTGGGTTTAGAGCATGGCTATGATTGACTTTTTTGTCTTTCCTGATGTGCTGAATATGCCTGTCAAATTTTGTAGCTGTAGATGAAATGTCCTTCCAGTTAGTCTAATACCACTTTTTAAAATTTTGCAGGGGGCGCTATGGAGCCATTTTGGGACACACATGCACAGACACCATAAAATATCAAATTTTTCACCGGTCCTGATGTGTGTGCAGATTTTGACGCGAATCGGTGCATGTTTAGGCCCTCAAAAAAGCAATTCATTTGGCGGTAAAATAAAAATAATAATAATAATTAAAGCTGCAAGCAGCGATGAACGGGTCCTCACACCCCTTGCTTGTCGGCGACCCCAAGCACGTCCGTCAGGCGATGCTGCGACCGGGAGCGCATTTAGGCCCAATAATGCAACCAGGGCTGGATTCTGAACACACAGGTCAAATTTCTGGCAGATTGGATTATTACAGACTGTTTATGCAGCACTTGCTGTCCATCCAACAGGTGGTGCTGTCACTGTGACTGTATATTGGTCTATGGAAATCATCAGGGCTGTAACCTGATCACACATTTAAAGTTTGAGGCAGATAGCAGCACATACAGGGGATTTAACAAGACTTCCTCCTTTCTGGCGAAGCATCAAACTTCAGTCGGCCGCCATGGCCACGCCCTTTGGGTTTGGCATATGATTTTCACATATTTTCAACCTGAAGATGTGTTCCATATATTGGCACAATTTCAGATGTTTTGGAGTTATCGTCTGTGAGCAATTAATTTCTGAAAATGAGCAAAAACAGCAAAAATCCGACATTGAAATTAAAATTGCCAACTTCCTGTTGGGCTTAGAGAATGGCTCCAAGAGACTTTTTTGTTGACACTGATGTGTTACATATGCCTGCCAAATTTTGTAGACGTAGGTTGAATTCAATGAGTGGGCCATTTTTTAAAATGCTGCAGGGGGCGCTATGCCACATGCTGTGAATGTATTTTGGCACATGGATGTGGTCAGGGCAGGAGTGTGATTAAACATGCAAAGTTTGAGGCAGATTGGAGCAAGCAGAGGATATTTACACAGCACTTGATGTTTCATGGCGAAGCATCAAACTTCAGGGGGTCGCTATGGCCACACCCTTTGACCTTGAAAGAATCTTTTTATAACTTTTGATCATAATGTCCTGGTGTATATACTGGTCAAATTTGAGGTCTGCGCGAGTTATCCCCTAGGAGGAGATAGTTCTCAAAAATGAACAACATTCGTCAAAATTTTTCCAATTAATTCAAAATGGCGGACTTCCTGTTGGGTTTAGGGCGTGGCTCCAAGAGGATTTTTTGTGCGTCCTGATGTGTTCTATATGTCCCCCAAATTTTGTGGACGTAGGTTAAATGTACTGCAGGGGCTGTTTGTTAAAAATGCTGTAGGGGGCGCTATAACACGTGTTGTGCTGAGATGCATACAGTTTTCTTCCTTCAGCTGGTGGTGATGTTTGTGCAAATTTTGGTGATGTTTTGATAATTCTAATGCTGTCAAAGGCAAGTTGTTTTTCATATCAACTTTGCGTTGCCACGGCAACAGCGTTTTATAAAATGCCAAAATCTTCACACTGTGCCATGATCATGGTGTGAAGACTCATCACACCAATTTTCAGAATTATTTGACCAAGTTTAGGGCAATGGGATGGGCAAATGTAATTCCAAAACGTCCCGTTGCCAGTTGGTGGCGCTATGACTATTTCAAAATTTTTGAGTGTGGATGTCTTCAGACTGTACATGACATTCTGGATATGAAGTTTGGAGCAGATAGGTTCTTGTTCAGCTGAGATATAGGCCCTTGAAATGTCATGGCGAAACATCAAAATTCGCCACGCTGCCACAGACACGCCCTTAAATGAAACGTCACCATTTTCTTTGTGATTCATCATCAATGTGTTCAGGCTTATGTCAGAAGGTCTGAGGTGAATCTGGACAACGGGTTGACAACAGTACATAAAAGTATTAAAAAAGCAAAAATCCTGTTGCCACTAGGTGGCGCTATGACTGTGAGTGAATATTATCATATGGATGACATCAGCTCAGGTCTGTGATCCTACATGTAAAGTTTCATTCAGATTGGAGCATGTTCAGAGAGTTAGACCTGCACTTCCTGCTGCATGGCGAAGGATCAGTAAATCGGGGGGGCTGCCATGGCCACACCCTTTGACCGACATAGAAGACTTTGATAACTTTTCATCAGGAAGGTCAGTTGTATGTACAGACCAAATTTCAGGTCTCTAAGACTTACCCCCTAGGAGGAGTTCATCACAGATTTTTCTCAGTAAACGCAAGATATGTCACTTCCTGTTGGGTTTAGAGCATGGCTATGATTGACTTTTTTGTCTTTCCTGATGTGCTGAATATGCCTGTCAAATTTTGTAGCTGTAGATGAAATGTCCTTCCAGTTAGTCTAATACCACTTTTTTAAATTTTGCAGGGGGCGCTATGGAGCCATTTTGGGACACACATGCACAGACCCCATAAAATATCAAATTTTTCATCGGTCCTGATGTGTGTACAGATTTTGACGCGAATCGGTGCATGTTTAGGCCCTCAAAAAAGCAATTCATTTGGCGGTAAAATAATAATAATAATAATAATAATCTCTAGCATTCCAATAGGGTCTTCGCACCATTCGGTGCTCGGACCCTAATTAAAGCTGCAAGCAGCGTCAGACGGGCCCTCGCTCCTCACCGCACTCCTCTCCACACGACCTTGTCTAGGGGGCGCCGTAGAGCCGATTAGAATTTCGACTGTGCAAATCTGTTGGTCTTGGGATACTATATGTATGTACCAAATTTTATGTTTGTAGGATAAAGCAGTGATTTCATATGACTATTTGAATATTTCTAGGGGGCGCTGTGGAGCCGTTTGACCACGTCCATTCCTGAGTTGTATATTAAATATTAGGTCTTGAGATTAATGAGGATTTCTGTGGATTTGGTGATTTTACATGGATCCCTTCACCTCCAAAACCCATTTCGTTCCACATGGCGATTTTGTTCAAAATGGCCGCCATGCCACGCCCACACCATGTGACGTATCCACTAGAATTTAATAACTTTTCATCCTGGAGGGGTCTAGATGCCACACAGTGAATTTGGTGAAGATCGGACAAAAATCCTGGGAGGAGTTCGTTAAATTCCAATGCCTGCGCACAACGTGTTCCATTGTACAATGTTAAGCTTTTTTGTTCAAAATGGCCGCCATGCCACGCCCACACCGTGTGACACAGCCACAAGATTTTAATAACTTTTCATCCTAGAGGGGTGTAGATGCCACACAGCCAATTTGGTGAAGATCGGCCAAAAATCCTGGGAGGAGTTCGTTAAATTCCAATGCCTGCGCACAGCATTTTCTAGGGGGTGCCATTGAGATTTTTTGTTCAAAATGGCCGCCATGCCACGCCCACACCGTGTGACGCAGCCACAAGATTTTAATAACTTTTCATCCTGGATGGGTGTAGATGCCACACAGCGAATTTGGTGAAGATCGGATAAAAATCCTGGGAGGAGTTCGATAAATTCCAATGCCTGCACACTACGTGCTGTAGGGGGCGCTGTTGAGCCTTTTTTTGAAATTTTAAAAGCAGGAATGTTTTTGTCTCGGGCTACTGTACCTGTGTACCAAATTTCATGAGTTTACGTGAAACTAGCCGTATTAACTCCACTAAAGCCCAATTTTCTAGGTGGCGCTATTGAGTCATTTTGCCATTCATATGTGTAATTCCCCCAAAATATCAAATTTTTCACCATTCCTGATGTGTGTGCAAAATTTGGTGAGTTTTTGAGCATGTTTAGGGGGTCAAATTGAGGTTCAAAGTGGCGTAAGAAAAAGAAACCGCCAAACCGCCAAACCGCCAAACAAACCGCCAAACCGCCAAACACTAGAGGAACAATAGGGTCCTACGCACTGTAGTGCTTCGGGCCCTAATTAAAGCTGCAAGCAGCGATGAACGGGTCCTCGCACCCCTTGCTGGTCGGCGACCCCAAGCACGTCCGTCAGTCGATGCTGCGACCGGGAGCGCATTTAGGCCCAATAATGCTACCAGGGCTGGATTCTGAACACACAGGTCAAATTTCTGCCAGATTGGATTATTACAGAGTGTTTATGCAGCACTTACTGTCCATCCAACAGGTGGCGCTATCACTGTGACTGTATATTGGTCTATGGAAATCATCAGGGCTGTAACCTGATCACACATTTAAAGTTTGAGGCAGATAGCAGCACATACAGGGGATTTAACAAGACTTCCTCCTTTCTGGCGAAGCATCAAACTTCAGTCGGCCGCCATGGCCACGCCCTTTGGGTTTGGCATATGATTTTCACATATTTTCAACCTGAAGATGTGTTCCATATATTGGCACAATTTCAGATGTTTTGGAGTTATCGTCTGTGAGCAATTAATTTCTGAAAATGAGCAAAAACAGCAAAAATCCCACATTGAAATCAAAACTGCCGACTTCCTGTTGGGCATAGAGAATGGCTCCAAGAGACTTTTTTGTTCACACTGATGTGTTACATATGATGCATGCCAAATTTTGTAGACGTAGGTTAAATTTGATGAGTGGGCCATTTTTTAAAATGCTGCAGGGGGCGCTATGCCACATGCTGTGAATGTATTTTGGCACATGGATGTGGTCAGGGCAGGAGTGTGATTAAACATGCAAAGTTTGAGGCAGATTGGAGCAAGCAGAGGATATTTACACAGCAGTTGATGTTTCATGGCGAAGCATCAAACTTCAGGGGGTTGCTATGGCCACGCCCTTTGACATTGGAGGATGCTTTTTATAACTTTTGATCATAATGTCCTGGTGTATATACTGGTCAAATTTGAGGTCTGCGCGAGTTATCCCCTAGGAGGAGATAGTTCTCAAAAATGAACAACATTCGTCAAAATTTGTCCAATTAATTCAAAATGGCGGACTTCCTGTTGGGTTTAGGGCGTGGCTCCAAGAGGATTTTTTGTGCGTCCTGATGTGTTCTATATGTCCCCCAAATTTTGTGGACGTAGGTTAAATGTACTGCAGGGGCTGTTTGTTAAAAATGCTGTAGGGGGCGCTATAACACGTGTTGTGCTGAGATGCATACAGTTTTCTTCCTTCAGCTGGTGGTGATGTGTGTGCAAATTTTGGTGATGTTTGGATAATTCTAATGCTGTCAAAGGCAAGTTGTTTTTCATATCAACTTTGCGTTGCCACGGCAACAGCGTTTTATAAAATGCCAAAATCTTCACACTGTGCCATGATCATGGTGTGAAGACTCATCACACCAATTTTCAGAATTATTTGACCAAGTTTAGGGCAATGGGATGGGCAAATGTAATTCCAAAACGTCCCGTTGCCAGTTGGTGGCGCTATGACTATTTCAAAATTTTTGAGTGTGGATGTCTTCAGACTGTACATGACATTCTGGATATGAAGTTTGGAGCAGATAGGTTCTTGTTCAGCTGAGATATAGGCCCTTGAAATGTCATGGCGAAACATCAAAATTCGCCACGCTGCCACAGACACGCCCTTAAATGAAACGTCACCATTTTCTTTGTGATTCATCATCAATGTGTTCAGGCTTATGTCAGAAGGTCTGAGGTGAATCTGGACAACGGGTTGACAACAGTACATAAAAGTATTAAAAAAGCAAAAATCCTGTTGCCACAAGGTGGCGCTATGACTGTGAGTGAATATTATCATATGGATGACATCAGCTCAGGTCTGTGATCCTACATGTAAAGTTTCATTCAGATTGGAGCATGTTCAGAGAGTTAGACCTGCACTTCCTGCTGCATGGCGAAGGATCAGTAAATCGGGGGGGCTGCCATGGCCACACCCTTTGACCGACATAGAAGACTTTGATAACTTTTCGTCAGGAAGGTCAGTTGTATGTACAGACCAAATTTCAGGTCTCTAAGACTTACCCCCTAGGAGGAGTTCATGACAGATTTTTCACAGTAAACGCAAGATATGTCACTTCCTGTTGGGTTTAGAGCATGGCTATGATTGACTTTTTTTTTTTTTTTTATGTGCTGAATATGCCTGCCAAATTTTGTATCCGTCGATGAAATGTCCTTCCAGTTAGTCTAATAGCACTTTTTAAAATTTTGCAGGGGGCGCTATGGAGCCATTTTGGGACACACATACACAGGCCCCATAAAATATCAAATTTTTCACCGGTCCTGATGTGTGTGCAGATTTTGACGCGAATCGGTGCATGTTTAGGCCCTCAAAAAAGCAATTCATTTGGCGGTAAAATAAAAATAATAATAATAATTAAAGCTGCAAGCAGCGATGAACGGGTCCTCACACCCCTTGCTTGTCGGCGACCCCAAGCACGTCCGTCAGGCGATGCTGCGACCGGGAGCGCATTTAGGCCCAATAATGCAACCAGGGCTGGATTCTGAACACACAGGTCAAATTTCTGGCAGATTGGATTATTACAGACTGTTTATGCAGCACTTGCTGTCCATCCAACAGGTGGTGCTATCACTGTGACTGTATATTGGTGTATGGAAATCATCAGGGCTGTAACCTGATCACACATTTAAAGTTTGAGGCAGATAGCAGCACATACAGGGGATTTAACAAGACTTCCTCCTTTCTGGCGAAGCATCAAACTTCAGTCGGCCGCCATGGCCACGCCCTTTGGGTTTGGCATATGATTTTCACATATTTTCAACCTGAAGATGTGTTCCATATATTGGCACAATTTCAGATGTTTTGGAGTTATCGTCTGTGAGCAATTAATTTCTGAAAATGAGCAAAAACAGCAAAAATCCCACATTGAAATCAAAACTGCCGACTTCCTGTTGGGCATAGAGAATGGCTCCAAGAGACTTTTTTGTTCACACTGATGTGTTACATATGATGCATGCCAAATTTTGTAGACGTAGGTTAAATTTGATGAGTGGGCCATTTTTTAAAATGCTGCAGGGGGCGCTATGCCACATGCTGTGAATGTATTTTGGCACATGGATGTGGTCAGGGCAGGAGTGTGATTAAACATGCAAAGTTTGAGGCAGATTGGAGCAAGCAGAGGATATTTACACAGCACTTGATGTTTCATGGCGAAGCATCAAACTTCAGGGGGTCGCTATGGCCACACCCTTTGACCTTGAAAGAATCTTTTTATAACTTTTGATCATAATGTCCTGGTGTATATACTGGTCAAATTTGAGGTCTGCGCGAGTTATCCCCTAGGAGGAGATAGTTCTCAAAAATGAACAACATTCGTCCAAATTTGTCCAATTAATTCAAAATGGCGGACTTCCTGTTGGGTTTAGGGCGTGGCTCCAAGAGGATTTTTTGTGCGTCCTGATGTGTTCTATATGTCCCCCAAATTTTGTGGACGTAGGTTAAATGTACTGCAGGGGCTGTTTGTTAAAAATGCTGTAGGGGGCGCTATAACACGTGTTGTGCTGAGATGCATACAGTTTTCTTCCTTCAGCTGGTGGTGATGTGTGTGCAAATTTTGGTGATGTTTTGATAATTCTAATGCTGTCAAAGGCAAGTTGTTTTTCATATCAACTTTGCGTTGCCACGGCAACAGCATTTTATGAAATGGCAAAATCTTCACACTGTGCCATGATCATGGTGTCAAGACTCATCACACCAATTTTCAGAATTATTTGACCAATTTTAGGGCAATCGGATGGGCAAATGTAATGCAAAAACATCCTGTTGCCAGTTGGTGGCGCTATGACTATTTCAAAATTTTTGAGTGTGGATGTCTTCAGACTGGACATGACATTCTGAATGTGAAGTTTGGAGCAGATAGGTTCTTGTTCAGCTGAGATATAGGCCCTTGAATTTTCATCAAAATTCGCCACGCCGCCACAAACACGCCCTTTTAATGACACGTCACCATTTTCTCTGTGATTCATCATCAATGTGTTCAGGCTTATGTCAGAAGGTCTGAGGTGAATCTGGACAACGGGTTGACAACAGTACATAAAAGTATTAAAAAAGCAAAAATCCTGTTGCCACTAGGTGGCGCTATGACTGTGAGTGAATATTATCATATGGATGACATCAGCTCAGGTCTGTGATCCTACATGTAAAGTTTCATTCAGATTGGAGCATGTTCAGAGAGTTAGACCTGCACTTCCTGTTGCATGGCGAAGGATCAGTAATTCGGGGGGGCTGCCATGGCCACACCCTTTGACCGACATAGAAGACTTTGATAACTTTTCATCAGGAAGGTCTGTTGTATGTACAGACCAAATTTCAGGTCTCTAAGACTTACCCCCTAGGAGCAGTTCATCACAGATTTTTCACAGTTAACGCAAGATATGTCACTTCCTGTTGGGTTTAGAGCATGGCTATGATTGACTTTTTTGTCTTTCCTGATGTGCTGAATATGCCTGCCAAATTTTGTAGCTGTAGATGAAATGTCCTTCCAGTTAGTCTAATACCACTTTTTTAAATTTTGCAGGGGGCGCTATGGAGCCATTTTGGGACACACATGCACAGACCCCATAAAATATCAAATTTTTCACCGGTCCTGATGTGTGTGCAGATTTTGACACGAATCGGTGCATGTTTAGGCCCTCAAAAAAGCAATTCATTTGGCGGTAAAATAATAATAATAATAACTAGAACTGCAAGCAGTTATAAAAGGGGGCCAAGCCCCCTCGCGTGACTCGGTCCCGCGGAGCCCATGGAGGTCCAGCCAGAAGGACCATGTGCACGGGGTGAGCGTCAGCATACCGGCCAACGTCTCACCAGCAGTGTTGTAATGGTAATGGGAAGAGCACCGCAAGCGTGACTTCTTACAGCTGACAGACTTCTCAGCTGTAAGAAGTCACGCCCACTTTCACCAAACATTACTAAATTTTACGGCTGGCCTCGGGAGTGAACCCACATCATTCTCACCAAATTTGGTGCCAATCTGATCAACTTTCATGTCGTTTGAATTTTTCCTATTTATAGCGCCCCCTATTGGCCAATTTGCGCCAAATTTGGCACAGAGCCCCTGGTTGACCTTTGACACGAGTGAGTTGAGTTCAATGTCAACAGCTTTCATGTTGACAAAAATATGCAACGGTATGTGCTTTTTAGGTAGCACAAAAAAAATGTGTATTTATAAGTCGCACATTTTTTGGAGTAGCAAAATTCTTTTGATAACTTTTGCTCGTGCACATCTGGAAATTATATGTGCGAAGTTTGGTGGAGATAGAGTGTAAACTGTAGGAGGAGTTCGAAAAAGTAGGTTTCTGATGTGTACAGACGTAGACAGAGAAATGTGCACTGGAAGTGGGCGTGGCCTATGTCAGAAGATGCGACGCTATTTAGGGAACACGTAGATATAAAGTTTACGAACACCTGATTTGAAACGTGAAAGTTACAGTACAAAGTGCGTTTGCAACCGCTATAGCGCCACCTAGTGGAGTAGATGCACAAGTTTTGGTGTGGGTGGTCTGTGTGCTGTTCTATATATACCCTGTAAATTTCAGAGTCCTCAGCATAATACTTGAGCTGAAATAAAAGTTTGTTGTTTATCTTGTAATAAGCCACGCCCACTTTGACCATTCATGAGTAACATTAAGCTATGGCCTCAGGAGTGACCCAGCATCATACCTACCAAATTTGGGAAAAATCGCTCTTGCCGTTTAAAAGATATAAATTTCCCATAGTTGCAGTGCCCCCTAGTGGCCAACATGAGCCACATTTAGCTCATACCCCCACAGTCACATGACAACATGAGATCTCTGGTTTGGTGTCAGTAGCATTTGTTTTGACCAAGATATGCAACAGTTAGCATTTTTATAGCTAGCTATGAAAATGTATGCGTTAATAATTTGCACATATTTAGACGGAACAAAATTCTTTTGATAACTTTAGATCAGGTCCAACTGAAGAGTGTACGTGCCAAGTTTCACACTGATTGGACAAAAACCCAAGGAGGAGTTTGAAAAAGTAGGTTTTTCAGTTTTTACCATTTTGAGAAAAAAAATTATAGACGGAAATGGGCGGGGCTTATCCCAGATGATTCAGTGCTATTCAGGGAATCTGTGGATATGAGGTTTTTGAATGTGCGACATACGGTGTGGGAGTTATAATCCAAAACGTGTTGCCTTTGGCTATAGCGCCCCCTGCTGGCAAACATGTGCAATTTTTTGCAACTGAGGTAAGGGCAGGGGTCTGGACAAGCCCTCCAAATGGCACCTCCCTCCCTTGCACGGTTTAGCCTGCGGCACTACTTTTATCAACGGAAAAATAAAAATAATAATAATAATAATAATCTGAACGATTACAATAGGGTTCCCAGCCCTTCGGGCCTGGGAAACGCGTATGCTAGCATACGCGTGTCCCATGCCCCTCGGGCTTGGCCCCCTAATAATAATAATAATAATAATAATAATAATAATAATAATAATCTCTAGCATTACAATAGGGTCTTCGCACCATTCGGTGCTCGGACCCTAATTAAAGCTGCAAGCAGCGATGAACGGGTCCTCGCACCCCTTGCTGGTCGGCGACCCCAAGCACGTCCGTCAGGCGATGCTGCGACCGGGAGCGCATTTAGGCCCAATAATGCGACCAGGGCTGGATTCTGAACACACAGGTCAAATTTCTGCCAGATTGGATTATTACAGAGTGTTTATGCAGCACTTACTGTCCATCCAACAGGTGGCGCTATCACTGTTACTGTATATTGGTCTATGGAAATCATCAGGGCTGTAACCTGATCACACATTTAAAGTTTGAGGCAGATAGCAGCACATACAGGGGATTTAACAAGACTTCCTCCTTTCTGGCGAAGCATCAAAGTTCAGTCGGCCGCCATGGCCACGCCCTTTGGGTTTGGCATATGATTTTCACCTATTTTGAACCTGAAGATGTGTTCCATATATTGGCACAATTTCAGATGTTTTGGAGTTATCGTCTGTGAGCAATTAATTTCTGAAAATGAGCAAAAACAGCAAAAATCCGACATTGAAATCCAAATGGCCGACTTCCTGTTGGGCTTAGAGAATGGCTCCAAGAGACTTTTTTGTTGACACTGATGTGTTACATATGCATGCCAAATTTTGTAGACGTAGGTTAAATTTGATGAGTGGCCATTTTTTAAAATGCTGCAGGTGGCGCTATGCCACATGCTGTGAATGTATTTTGGCACATGGATGTGGTCAGGGCAGGAGTGTGATTAAACATGCAAAGTTTGAGGCAGATTGGAGCAAGCAGTGGATATTTACACAGCAGTTGATGTTTCATGGCGAAGCATCAAACTTCAGGGGGTCGCAATGGCCACACCCTTTGACCTTGAAAGAATCTTTTTATAACTTTTGATCATAATGTCCTGGTGTATATACTGGTCAAATTTGAGGTCTGTGCGAGTTATCCCCTAGGAGGAGATAGTTCTCAAAAATGAACAACATTCGTCAAAATTTGTCCAATTAATTCAAAATGGCGGACTTCCTGTTGGGTTTCGGGCGTGGCTCCAAGAGGATTTTTTGTGCGTCCTGATGTGTTCTATATGTCCCCCAAATTTTGTGGACGTAGGTTAAATGTACTGCAGGGGCTGTTTGTTAAAAATGCTGTAGGGGGCGCTATAGCACGTGTTGTGCTGAGATGCATACAGTTTTCTTCCTTCAGCTGGTGGTGATGTGTGTGCAAATTTTGGTGATGTTTGGATAATTCTAATGCTGTCAAAGGCAAGTTGTTTTTCATATCAACTTTGCGTTGCCATGGCAACAGCGTTTTATAAAATGCCAAAATCTTCACACTGTGCCATGATCATGGTGTGAAGACTCATCACATCAATTTTCAGAATTATTTGACCAAGTTTAGGCCAATGGGATGGGCAAATGTAATTCCAAAACGTCCCGTTGCCAGTTGGTGGCGCTATGACTATTTCAAAATTTTTGAGTGTGGATGTCTTCAGACTGTGCATGACATTCTGGATATGAAGTTTGGAGCAGATAGGTTCTTGTTCAGCTGAGATATAGGCCCTTGAAATTTCATGGCGAAACATCAAAATTCGCCACGCTGCCACAGACACGCCCTTAAATGAAACGTCACCATTTTCTTTGTGATTCATCATCAATGTGTTCAGGCTTATGTCAGCAGGTCTGAGGTGAATCTGGACAACGGGTTGACAACAGTACATAAAAGTATTAAAAAAGCAAAAATCCTGTTGCCACAAGGTGGCGCTATGACTGTGAGTGAATATTATCATATGGATGACATCAGCTCAGGTCTTTGATCCTACATGTAAAGTTTCATTCAGATTGGAGCATGTTCAGAGAGTTAGACCTGCACTTCCTGCTGCATGGCGAAGGATCAGTAAATCGGGGGGGCTGCCATGGCCACACCCTTTGACCGACATAGAAGATTTTTATAACTTTTCATCAGGAAGGTCTGATATATGTACGGACCAAATTTCAGGTCTCTAAGACTTACCCCCTAGGAGGAGTTCATAACAGATTTTTCACAGTAAACGCAAGATATGTCACTTCCTGTTGGGTTTAGAGCATGGCTATGATTGACTTTTTTGTCTTTCCTGATGTGCTGAATATGCCTGTCAAATTTTGTAGCTGTAGATGAAATGTCCTTCCATTTAGTCTAATACCACTTTTTTAAATTTTGCAGGGGGCGCTATGGAGCCATTTTGGGACACACATGCACAGACCCCATAAAATATCAAATTTTTCACCGGTCCTGATGTGTGTGCAGATTTTGACGCGAATCGGTGCATGTTTAAGCCCTCAAAAAAGCAATTCATTTGGCGGTAAAATAATAATAATAATTAAAGCTGCAAGCAGCGTCAGACGGGCCCTCGCTCCTCACCGCACTCCTCTCCACACGACCTTGCCTAGGGGGCGCCGTAGAGCCGATTAGAATTTCGACTGTGCAAATCTGTTGGTCTTGGTCTTGTATGTATGTACCAAATTTTATGTTTGTATGTACCAAATTTTATGTTTGTAGGATAAAGCAGTGATTTTATATGAGTATTTGAATATTTCTAGGGGGCGCTGTGGAGCCGTTTGACCACGTACATTCCTGAATTGTATATTAAATATTAGGTCTTGATATTAATGAGGATTTGTGTGGATTTGGTGATTTTACATGGATCCCGTCACCTCCAAAACCCATTTCGTTCCACATGGCGATTTTGTTCAAAATGGCCGCCATGCCACGC
Source organism: Dascyllus trimaculatus (assembly GCA_024666655.1). Taxonomy (NCBI): domain Eukaryota; kingdom Metazoa; phylum Chordata; class Actinopteri; family Pomacentridae; genus Dascyllus; species Dascyllus trimaculatus. Next base: position 395,222 of record CM045445.1, on the reverse strand, counting down.
TAATTACTCATACAGATCCAAAATGGCAGATCTGATGACCTGATCCTTCTGGGATGTCTAGATGCATAAGGTCTTGGCAAAGGACTGAGGTGTCCTGGCAGCTCCAGCCAGCTCCACGCCTGGCATACTTATTCATTAGGCACAGCTACTTTTCAGGTACTGTTTGATGCTACGCCCACAGGTGATGAAAGGCTGAGACAATAACCTTCATCCTCAGTTCGATCGCTGGCCCCCATAAAGAACTGCAAACAAAATCCTGGGAGGAGTTTGTTAAATTCCAATGCCTGCGCACAGCATTTTCTAGGGGGTGCCATTGAGATTTTTTGTTCAAAATGGCCGCCATGCCACGCCCACACCATGTGACATATCCACGAGATTTTAATAATTTGTCATCCTTGAGGGGTGCAGATGCCACACAGCGAATTTGGTGAAGATCGGACAAAAATCCTGGGAGGAGTTCGTTAAATTCTAATGCCTGCGCACAATGTGTTCCATTGTACAATGTTAAGCTTTTTTGTTCAAAATGGCCGCGATGCCACGCCCACACCGTGTGACGCAGCCACAAGAATTTTATAACTTTTCATCCTGGAGGGGTGTAGATGCCACACAGCGAATTTGGTGAAGATCGGCCAAAAATCCTGGGAGGAGTTCGTTAAATTCCAATGCCTGCGCACCACGTGTTGAATTGGGCGAGGTTACGCTTTTTTGTTCAAAATGGCCGCCATGCCACGCCCACACCGTGTGACGTATCCACGAGATTTTAATAACTTTTCATCCTGGAGGGGTTTAGATGCCACACAGCGAATTTGGTGAAGATCGAACAAAAATCCTGGGAGGAGTTCGTTAAATTCCAATGCCGGCGCACCACGTGTTGAAGTGGGCGAGGTTACGCTTTTTTGTTCAAAATGGCCGCCATGCCACGCCCACACCGTGTGACGTATCCACGAGATTTTAATAACTTTTCATCCTGGAGGGGTGTAGATGCCACACAGCAAATTTGGTGAAAATTGGATAAAAATCCTGGGAGGAGTTTGTTAAATTCCAATGCCTGCGCACCACGTGTTCTAGTTGGCGCTGTTTAGCTTTTTTTGTTCAAAATGGCCGCCATGCCACGCCCACACCGTGTGACGCAGCCACAAGATTTTAATAACTTTTCATCCTGGATTGGTGTAGATGCCACACAGCGAATTTGGTGAAGATCGGATAAAAATCCTGGGAGGAGTTCGATAAATTCCAATGCCTGCACACTACGTGCTGTAGGGGGCGCTGTTGAGCCTTTTTTTGAAATTTTAAAAGCAGGAATGTTTTTGTCTCGGGCTACTGTACCTGTGTACCAAATTTCATGAGTTTACGTGAAACTAGCCGTATTAACTCCACTAAAGCCCAATTTTCTAGGTGGCGCTATTGAGTCATTTTGCCATTCATATGTGTAATTCCCCCAAAATATCAAATTTTTCACCATTCCTGATGTGTGTGCAAAATTTGGTGAGTTTTTGAGCATGTTTAGGGGGTCAAATTGAGGTTCAAAGTGGCGTAAGAAAAAGAAACCGCCAAACCGCCAAACCGCCAAACAAACCGCCAAACCGCCAAACACTAGAGGAACAATAGGGTCCTACGCACTGTAGTGCTTCGGGCCCTAATTAAAGCTGCAAGCAGCGATGAACGGGTCCTCGCACCCCTTGCTGGTCGGCGACCCCAAGCACGTCCGTCAGTCGATGCTGCGACCGGGAGCGCATTTAGGCCCAATAATGCTACCAGGGCTGGATTCTGAACACACAGGTCAAATTTCTGCCAGATTGGATTATTACAGAGTGTTTATGCAGCACTTACTGTCCATCCAACAGGTGGCGCTATCACTGTTACTGTATATTGGTCTATGGAAATCATCAGGGCTGTAACCTGATCACACATTTAAAGTTTGAGGCAGATAGCAGCACATACAGGGGATTTAACAAGACTTCCTCCTTTCTGGCGAAGCATCAAACTTCAGTCGGCCGCCATGGCCACGCCCTTTGGGTTTGGCATATGATTTTCACATATTTTCAACCTGAAGATGTGTTCCATATATGGGCACAATTTCAGATGTTTTGGAGTTATCGTCTGTGAGCAATTAATTTCTGAAAATGAGCAAAAACAGCAAAAATCCCACATTGAAATCAAAATTGCCTACTTCCTGTTGGGCTTAGAGAATGGCTCCAAGAGACTTTTTTGTTGACACTGATGTGTTACATATGCATGCCAAATTTTGTAGACGTAGGTTAAATTTGATGAGTGGGCCATTTTTTTAAATGCTGCAGGGGGCGCTATGCCACAAGCTGTGAATGTATTTTGGCACATGGATGTGGTCAGGGCAGGAGTGTGATTAAACATGCAAAGTTTGAGGCAGATTGGAGCAAGCAGAGGATATTTACACAGCAGTTGATGTTTCATGGCGAAGCATCAAACTTCAGGGGGTTGCTATGGCCACGCCCTTTGACATTGGAGGATGCTTTTTATAACTTTTGATCATAATGTCCTGGTGTATATACTGGTCAAATTTGAGGTCTGCGCGAGTTATCCCCTAGGAGGAGATAGTTCTCAAAAATGAACAACATTCGTCAAAATTTGTCCAATTAATTCAAAATGGCGGACTTCCTGTTGGGTTTAGGGCGTGGCTCCAAGAGGATTTTTTGTGCGTCCTGATGTGTTCTATATGTCCCCCAAATTTTGTGGACGTAGGTTAAATGTACTGCAGGGGCTGTTTGTTAAAAATGCTGTAGGGGGCGCTATAGCACGTGTTGTGCTGAGATGCATACAGTTTTCTTCCTTCAGCTGGTGGTGATGTGTGTGCAAATTTTGGTGATGTTTGGATAATTCTAATGCTGTCAAAGGCAAGTTGTTTTTCATATCAACTTTGCGTTGCCACGGCAACAGCGTTTTATAAAATGCCAAAATCTTCACACTGTGCCATGATCATGGTGTGAAGACTCATCACACCAATTTTCAGAATTATTTGACCAAGTTTAGGGCAATGGGATGGGCAAATGTAATTCCAAAACGTCCCGTTGCCAGTTGGTGGCGCTATGACTATTTCAAAATTTTTGAGTGTGGATGTCTTCAGACTGGACATGACATTCTGCATGTGAAGTTTGGAGCAGATAGGTTCTTGTTCAGCTGAGATATAGACCCTTGAATTTTCATGGCGAAACATCAAAATTCGCCACGGTGCCACAGACACGCCCTTAGATGAAACGTCACCATTTTTTTTGTGATTCATCATCAATGTGTTCATGCTTATGTCAGCAGGTCTGAGGTGAATCTGGACAACGGGTTGACAACAATACATAAAAGTATTAAAAAAGCAAAAATCCTGTTGCCACAAGGTGGCGCTATGACTGTGAGTGAATATTACCATATGGATGTCATCAGTGCAGGTCTGTGATCATACATGTAAAGTTTCATTCAGATTGGAGCATGTTCAGGAGAGTTAGACCAGCACTTCCTGTGGCATGGCGAAGGATGGCGAAGGATCAGTATTTCGGGGGGCTGCCATGGCCACACCCTTTGATCGACAGTGAAGACTTTGATAACTTTTCATCAGGAAGGTCAGTTGTATGTACAGACCAAATTTCAGGTCTCTAAGACTTACCCCCTAGGAGCAGTTCATCACAGATTTTTCACAGTTAACGCAAGATATGTCACTTCCTGTTGGGTTTAGAGCATGGCTATGATTGACTTTTTTGTCTTTCCTGATGTGCTGAATATGCCTGTCAAATTTTGTAGCTGTAGATGAAATGTCCTTCCAGTTAGTCTAATACCACTTTTTAAAATTTTGCAGGGGGCGCTATGGAGCCATTTTGGGACACACATGCACAGACCCCATAAAATATCAAATTTTTCACCGGTCCTGATGTGTGTGCAGATTTTGACGCGAATCGGTGCATGTTTAGGCCCTCAAAAAAGCAATTCATTTGGCGGTAAAATAATAATAATAATAATAATAATCTCTAGCATTACAATAGGGTCTTCGCACCATTCGGTGCTCGGACCCTAATTAAAGCTGCAAGCAGCGATGAACGGGTCCTCGCACCCCTTGCTGGTCGGCGACCCCAAGCACGTCCGTCAGGCGATGCTGCGACCGGGAGCGCATTTAGGCCCAATAATGCGACCAGGGCTGGATTCTGAACACACAGGTCAAATTTCTGCCAGATTGGATTATTACAGAGTGTTTATGCAGCACTTACTGTCCATCCAACAGGTGGCGCTATCACTGTTACTGTATATTGGTCTATGGAAATCATCAGGGCTGTAACCTGATCACACATTTAAAGTTTGAGGCAGATAGCAGCACATACAGGGGATTTAACAAGACTTCCTCCTTTCTGGCGAAGCATCAAACTTCAGTCGGCCGCCATGGCCACGCCCTTTGGGTTTGGCATATGATTTTCACATATTTTCAACCTGAAGATGTGTTCCATATATTGGCACAATTTCAGATGTTTTGGAGTTATCGTCTGTGAGCAATTAATTTCTGAAAATGAGCAAAAACAGCAAAAATCCCACATTGAAATCAAAACTGCCGACTTCCTGTTGGGCATAGAGAATGGCTCCAAGAGACTTTTTTGTTCACACTGATGTGTTACATATGATGCATGCCAAATTTTGTAGACGTAGGTTAAATTTGATGAGTGGGCCATTTTTTAAAATGCTGCAGGGGGCGCTATGCCACATGCTGTGAATGTATTTTGGCACATGGATGTGGTCAGGGCAGGAGTGTGATTAAACATGTAAAGTTTGAGGCAGATTGGAGCAAGCAGAGGATATTTACACAGCAGTTGATGTTTCATGGCGAAGCATCAAACTTCAGGGGGTTGCTATGGCCACGCCCTTTGACATTGGAGGAAGCTTTTTATAACTTTTGATCATAATGTCCTGGTGTATATACTGGTCAAATTTGAGGTCTGCGCGAGTTATCCCCTAGGAGGAGATAGTTCTGAAAAATGAACAACATTCGTCCAAATTTGTCCAATTAATTCAAAATGCCGGACTTCCTGTTGGGTTTAGGGCGTGGCTCCAAGAGGATTTTTTGTGCGTCCTGATGTGTTCTATATGTCCCCCAAATTTTGTGGACGTAGGTTAAATGTACTGCAGGGGCTGTTTGTTAAAAATGCTGTAGGGGGCGCTATAGCACGTGTTGTGCTGAGATGCATACAGTTTTCTTCCTTCAGCTGGTGGTGATGTGTGTGCAAATTTTGGTGATGTTTTGATAATTCTTGAGCTGTCAAAGGCAAGTTGTTTTTCATATCAGCTTTACGTTGCCACGGCAACAGCGTTTTGTAAAATGCCAAAATCTTCACACTGTGCCATGATCATGGTGTGAAGACTCATCACACCAATTTTCAGAATTATTTGACCAAGTTTAGGGCAATGGGAAGGGCAAATGTAATTCCAAAAAATCCTGTTGCCAGTTGGTGGCGCTATGACTATTTCAAAATTTTTGAGTGTGGATGTCTTCAGACTGGACATGACATTCTGAATATGAAGTTTGGAGCAGATAGGTTCTTGTTCAGCTGAGATATAGGCCCTTGAATTTTCATGGCAAAACATCAAAATTCGCCACGCCACCACACACACGCCCTTTGACCACACGTCACCATTTTCTCTGTGATTCATCATCAATGTGTTCAGGCTTATGTCAGAAGGTCTGAGGTGAATCTGGACAACGGGTTGACAACAGTACATAAAAGTATTAAAAAAGCAAAAATCCTGTTGCCACTAGGTGGCGCTATGACTGTGAGTGAATATTATCATATGGATGACATCAGCTCAGGTCTGTGATCCTACATGTAAAGTTTCATTCAGATTGGAGCATGTTCAGAGAGTTAGACCTGCACTTCCTGTTGCATGGCGAAGGATCAGTAATTCGGGGGGGCTGCCATGGCCACACCCTTTGACCGACATAGAAGACTTTGATAACTTTTCATCAGGAAGGTCTGATATATGTACGGACCAAATTTCAGGTCTCTAAGACTTACCCCCTAGGAGGAGTTCATCACAGATTTTTCACAGTAAACGCAAGATATGTCACTTCCTGTTGGGTTTAGAGCATGGCTATGATTGACTTTTTTGTCTTTCCTGATGTGCTGAATATGCCTGTCAAATTTTGTAGCTGTAGATGAAATGTCCTTCCAGTTAGTCTAATACCACTTTTTTAAATTTTGCAGGGGGCGCTATGGAGCCATTTTGGGACACACATGCACAGACCCCATAAAATATCAAATTTTTCACCGGTCCTGATGTGTGTGCAGATTTTGACGCGAATCGGTGCATGTTTAGGCCCTCAAAAAAGCAATTCATTTGGCGGTAAAATAATAATAATAATAACTAGAACTGCAAGCAGTTATAAAAGGGGGCCAAGCCCCCTCGCGTGACTCGGTCCCGCGGAGCCCATGGAGGTCCAGCCAGAAGGACCATGTGCACGGGGTGAGCGTCAGCATACCGGCCAACGTCTCACCAGCAGTGTTGTAATGGTAATGGGAAGAGCACCGCAAGCGTGACTTCTTACAGCTGACAGACTTCTCAGCTGTAAGAAGTCACGCCCACTTTCACCAAACATTACTAAATTTTACGGCTGGCCTCGGGAGTGAACCCACATCATTCTCACCAAATTTGGTGCCAATCTGATCAACTTTCATGTCGTTTGAATTTTTCCTATTTATAGCGCCCCCTATTGGCCAATTTGCGCCAAATTTGGCACAGAGCCCCTGGTTGACCTTTGACACGAGTGAGTTGAGTTCAATGTCAACAGCTTTCATGTTGACAAAAATATGCAACGGTATGTGCTTTTTAGGTAGCACAAAAAAAATGTGTATTTATAAGTCGCACATTTTTTGGAGTAGCAAAATTCTTTTGATAACTTTTGCTCGTGCACATCTGGAAATTATATGTGCGAAGTTTGGTGGAGATAGAGTGTAAACTGTAGGAGGAGTTCGAAAAAGTAGGTTTCTGATGTGTACAGACGTAGACAGAGAAATGTGCACTGGAAGTGGGCGTGGCCTATGTCAGAAGATGCGACGCTATTTAGGGAACACGTAGATATAAAGTTTACGAACACCTGATTTGAAACGTGAAAGTTACAGTACAAAGTGCGTTTGCAACCGCTATAGCGCCACCTAGTGGAGTAGATGCACAAGTTTTGGTGTGGGTGGTCTGTGTGCTGTTCTATATATACCCTGTAAATTTCAGAGTCCTCAGCATAATACTTGAGCTGAAATAAAAGTTTGTTGTTTATCTTGTAATAAGCCACGCCCACTTTGACCATTCATGAGTAACATTAAGCTATGGCCTCAGGAGTGACCCAGCATCATACCTACCAAATTTGGGAAAAATCGCTCTTGCCGTTTAAAAGATATAAATTTCCCATAGTTGCAGTGCCCCCTAGTGGCCAACATGAGCCACATTTAGCTCATACCCCCACAGTCACATGACAACATGAGATCTCTGGTTTGGTGTCAGTAGCATTTGTTTTGACCAAGATATGCAACAGTTAGCATTTTTATAGCTAGCTATGAAAATGTATGCGTTAATAATTTGCACATATTTAGACGGAACAAAATTCTTTTGATAACTTTAGATCAGGTCCAACTGAAGAGTGTACGTGCCAAGTTTCACACTGATTGGACAAAAACCCAAGGAGGAGTTTGAAAAAGTAGGTTTTTCAGTTTTTACCATTTTGAGAAAAAAAATTATAGACGGAAATGGGCGGGGCTTATCCCAGATGATTCAGTGCTATTCAGGGAATCTGTGGATATGAGGTTTTTGAATGTGCGACATACGGTGTGGGAGTTATAATCCAAAACGTGTTGCCTTTGGCTATAGCGCCCCCTGCTGGCAAACATGTGCAATTTTTTGCAACTGAGGTAAGGGCAGGGGTCTGGACAAGCCCTCCAAATGGCACCTCCCTCCCTTGCACGGTTTAGCCTGCGGCACTACTTTTATCAACGGAAAAATAAAAATAATAATAATAATAATAATCTGAACGATTACAATAGGGTTCCCAGCCCTTCGGGCCTGGGAAACGCGTATGCTAGCATACGCGTGTCCCATGCCCCTCGGGCTTGGCCCCCTAATAATAATAATAATAATAATAATAATAATAATAATAATAATCTCTAGCATTACAATAGGGTCTTCGCACCATTCGGTGCTCGGACCCTAATTAAAGCTGCAAGCAGCGATGAACGGGTCCTCGCACCCCTTGCTGGTCGGCGACCCCAAGCACGTCCGTCAGGCGATGCTGCGACCGGGAGCGCATTTAGGCCCAATAATGCGACCAGGGCTGGATTCTGAACACACAGGTCAAATTTCTGCCAGATTGGATTATTACAGAGTGTTTATGCAGCACTTACTGTCCATCCAACAGGTGGCGCTATCACTGTTACTGTATATTGGTCTATGGAAATCATCAGGGCTGTAACCTGATCACACATTTAAAGTTTGAGGCAGATAGCAGCACATACAGGGGATTTAACAAGACTTCCTCCTTCCTGGCGAAGCATCAAAGTTCAGTCGGCTGCCATGGCCACGCCCTTTGGGTTTGGCATATGATTTTCACATATTTTCAACCTGAAGATGTGTTCCATATATGGGCACAATTTCAGATGTTTTGGAGTTATCGTCTGTGAGCAATTAATTTCTGAAAATGAGCAAAAACAGCAAAAATCCGACATTGAAATCAAAATTGCCGACTTCCTGTTGGGCTTAGAGAATGGCTCCAAGAGACTTTTTTGTTCACACTGATGTGTTACATATGCATGCCAAATTTTGTAGACGTAGGTTAAATTTGATGAGTGGGCCATTTTTTAAAATGCTGCAGGGGGCGCTATGCCAAATGCTGTGAATGTATTTTGGCACATGGATGTGGTCAGGGCAGGAGTGTGATTAAACATGTAAAGTTTGAGGCAGATTGGAGCAAGCAGAGGATATTTACACAGCAGTTGATGTTTCATGGCGAAGCATCAAACTTCAGGGGGTCGCTATGGCCACACCCTTTGACCTTGAAAGAATCTTTTTATAACTTTTGATCATAATGTCCTGCTTTATATACTGGTCAAATTTGCGGTCTGCGCGAGTTATCCCCTAGGAGGAGATAGTTCTCAAAAATGAACAACATTCGTCCAAATTTGTCCAATTAATTCAAAATGGCGGACTTCCTGTTGGGTTTAGGGCGTGGCTCCAAGAGGATTTTTTGTGCGTCCTGATGTGTTCTATATGTCCCCCAAATTTTGTGGACGTAGGTTAAATGTACTGCGGGGGCTGTTTGTTAAAAATGCTGTAGGGGGCGCTATAGCACGTGCTGTGCTGAGATGCATACAGTTTTCTTCCTTTCGCTGGTGGTGATGTGTGTGCAAATTTTGGTGATGTTTTGATAATTCTTGAGCTGTCAAAGGCAAGTTGTTTTTCATATCAGCTTTACGTTGCCACGGCAACAGCGTTTTGTAAAATGCCAAAATCTTCACACTGTGCCATGATCATGGTGTGAAGACTCATCACACCAATTTTCAGAATTATTTGACCAAGTTTAGGGCAATGGGAAGGGCAAATGTAATTCCAAAAAATCCTGTTGCCAGTTGGTGGCGCTATGACTATTTCAAAATTTTTGAGTGTGGATGTCTTCAGACTGGACATGACATTCTGAATATGAAGTTTGGAGCAGATAGGTTCTTGTTCAGCTGAGATATAGGCCCTTGAATTTTCATGGCAAAACATCAAAATTCGCCACGCCACCACACACACGCCCTTTGACCACACGTCACCATTTTCTCTGTGATTCATCATCAATGTGTTCAGGCTTATGTCAGAAGGTCTGAGGTGAATCTGGACAACGGGTTGACAACAGTACATAAAAGTATTAAAAAAGCAAAACTCCTGTTGCCACAAGGTGGCGCTATGACTGTGAGTGAATATTTTCATATGGATGACATCAGCTCAGGTCTGTCATCATACATGTAAAGTTTCATTCAGATTGGAGCATGTTCAGAGAGTTAGACCTGCACTTCCTGTTGCATGGCGAAGGATCAGTAATTCGGGGGGGCTGCCATGGCCACACCCTTTGACCGACATAGAAGACTTTGATAACTTTTCATCAGGAAGGTCTGTTGTATGTACAGACCAAATTTCAGGTCTCTAAGACTTACCCCCTAGGAGGAGTTCATCACAGATTTTTCACAGTTAACGCAAGATATGTCACTTCCTGTTGGGTTTAGAGCATGGCTATGATTGACTTTTTTGTCTTTCCTGATGTGCTGAATATGCCTGCCAAATTTTGTAGCTGTAGATGAAATGTCCTTCCAGTTAGTCTAATACCACTTTTTAAAATTTTGCAGGGGGCGCTATGGAGCCATTTTTAGACACACATACACAGACCCTATAAAATATCAAATTTTTCACCGGTCCTGATGTGTGTGCAGATTTTGACACGAATCGGTGCATGTTTAGGCCCTCAAAAAAGCAATTCATTTGGCGGTAAAATAATAATAATAATAATTAAAGCTGCAAGCAGCGATGAACGGGTCCTCGCACACCCACGCATGTCGGGACATGGCGCACGTCCAGGTGTGGTGCATGTCGGGATGTGGCAGAAATTTCAAGGTGCTCAGACTTAGCTGACCAATTTCAAGGATTGTATCACAAACTTTCTCGGCCACCATGAACATCAGTGGTGTCAAACTCATTTCTCATTGACTATTATCTGTTGTGTTATTAATTTAAAAATCTGTGAGTGAGATTTATATGTTCTATTTTTTTCTGTTCTGTTATCAATTTAAAAAATCTGTTTTATTATTGTTATATTACTGTATTATTGGGTCGCTATTATTGACCATTATGCCTGTTGTTGCAAATTTGCAACATACCCAAATTTCTATTTATTTTTTGTGCTATAATCAAATTAACAATCTCAACCCTCATGTGACACCTACATAAAGGCAAAAACACAAAACACATTTTTTAATATACTTGTATATAAATTCAGGCGTTAAGGGGTTAAACAATATTATATAAGGTGTATCGTAGGAGATCCCTGCTCCATCTATCCATCAGTTTGGGGGTTGTTGGCCTGAAAATATTGAACACTGCTGGCATAAGCAGTAGCAATAGTAATAATAATTTATTGTTATTATACATATCACAAGTACATGTCAGCCAAATAACCATGCACATTTAAATTAAAAACATGAATCTGTGAATCATTCTAATAGCTCAGTGTTGGATGCAAGATTTATATTTATAAATGGCAGTGACACGCCACCATGTACCTTGGACATATTTAAACTAGTTTAAAAACTAATTTTTTTTCATGATTTAAAAAAAAGACAAAGAAGACATAATCATTTGTACCTATTCTGGCCATAGGCGGTCATATTGACCGCACATGAAATGAAGTGGAAGTTGCCCCCCTCAACCCCTGTGAATTGGGACAAGTAACAAATGATTGAGTTTTGGGAGTAATCCAGATCACTATCTGGATCTGGGAATTTTTTAAAAGATTTTTAACATTGGGAGTGTTAGAAAGCCCTGCAGTGCCACCTTGTGGTAGGACGGAGCACATATATAGCACATATATAGCACAAAGATGTTGACTGTTTTTTAAGTATACTTTGTCGTTGGGAGATTGTGTTGGGGTGGACTGGAGCTGCTTGGCGGAGGTCTGTGCTCTCTGGGTGCTTTTCTAGGTACAATCTGTGATGATATGAATATTGACGAATGTATAATTAAACTAGTTGAAATACATATTTGATATATCGTTGTTTGTACAGTTTTTCTCCATAGGTTTGGCTCATTTCTCGAAACTAAAATTACATTCTCAAAACAACATGGACAAACGTCCAAACTACTTGGCAATTGTTCACAACAGACTGGAATTTCTCCTTCATTTCATCAAATTGCAAACATCTTAGTTCATGTCTCGATGTCTCAGTACATCTTTGCAAATGATTCAGTACAGGTAGCCTTCATTTAGCACAATTTCCAAGTGAATAGATCTTGTTGATCTAAACTGATTGTTGACTTCTCAGTCTGATGGTTGTTCACTCCAAAACATGTCAGCATCATTTCATTGTATAAGTCATCACATGCACAATAGTCTGTTCAGTTGTCAGGATTAGTCATGAACATACGGTGGCCAGGAGAGGGACGGTGAGGACAGCTTTATTTACAGCACTGTAGGAACCATATAATGTTCCTTGTTTTTTGTTTATGTGTTTGTATTACAGTATGTAATGATGTATAGATTTTCTTTTTACTCTGATGTATGAAAGTTACTTTATGTGTGTCAATACAGTTTTCTCGATTGTTTACACACATTTTCTGAAAGCATGCCTCATATTTCAGAACTCTGCATACAAATCAGAAAACACACACACACAATGAGCAAAAGCCCTCAATTCTCCTTCAATTGAAACTTTACATTCAAAATGATGTTATTACTTCTCAAAATGCTATTTTGTTTTCAAATGACACAAACCATTATATGAATAGACATTTATAAGAGTGCTCACACAATGCCAGAGGGACAATGAATTTTGGAGGCACTGACTATTTATATGAGAATAGAATTTAGTTTTGACCAGTCGTGTGAACTGTTTTGGGAGAGATATGAGCTTTTGCAGGTGAACCATGGTGTTGTGCTGAACCATCCATGTTATTTTGGCAAAAGCACCAAGAGGGTTGAGAACGTCTGGTCTGTTTCAAGAAATGAGCCAAAGCAATTGAGAATAGTCAGTGCATTTTTGGTGGCACTGACTATTTATATGAGAAAGAAATTTAGTTTTAAAACATGAGTGAAAGGTTTTGGGAGAGATATGAGCTTTTGCACGTCAGCTTTATATATATATTGCTTATATTGCAAAGTTTGAAGCAATGATACCTGCAAATATACTGTCTTTAAGTTCCTGTTACCAATCGGTGGTGCTATGACTATGACTAAATTTTAAAATGTGGATGTGTTCAGAAGTGGACTCTTGTCCAGAATATAAAATTTGAGATAGATTGGATCATGTACAGCTGAGATATAAACACTTTAGTAGTCATGGCGAGACATCAAGTTCGCCACGCCGCCACAGTTTTCTCCATGAATCATCATCAACATCTTGAGGCTTATGTCACCAAATTTCAGTTGAATACGGTCAACCAAATAATAATAATACATTAAAATGTATTGAAACAGAGGGATTTTTCTACAATGACACAGACCTGCATTTATACGATTTGAACAGTAGGTGTCAGCGTTGCACCATTTATCTGGATTTAATCCAGAGCTGCTGTACAATGGTAAAAGTACATAAAGGTCAGAGGGCCACCACGCGCACATCCTTTGACTTTTGTGGAAGATTTTGATAACTTCTCATCTTTAAGGCCTGTTGTATATACTGGACAAATTTCAGGATGATATCACAAAGTATGGAGCAGTGGTAAGGACAAATGTCCTCGTTAGAGAGAATCCTTTTACCACTAGGTGACGCTATGACTATGACTAAATTTTAAAATGTGGATGTGTTCAGAAGTGGACTGTTGTCCAGCACATGAAATTTGGGCGAGATCGGATCATGTACAGCTGAGATATAAACACTTTAGTAGTCATGGCGAGACATCGAAGTTCGCCACGCCGCCACAGACACACCCTTTGACATTGGAGTTATCTTTTTATAACTTTTGATCATAATGTCCTGGTGTATATACTGGTCAAATTTGAGGTCTGTGCGAGTTATCCCCTAGGAGGAGATAGTTCTCAAAAATGAACAACATTCGTCAAAATTTGTCCAATTAATTGAACATGGCGGACTTCCTGTTGGGTTTAGGGCATGGCTCCAAGAGGATTTTTTGTGCGTCCTGATGTGTTCTATATGTCCCCCAAATTTTGTGGACATAGGTTAAACGTACTGCAGGGGCTGTTTGTTAAAAATGCTGTAGGGGGCGCTATAGCACGTGCTGTGCTGAGATGCATACAGTTTTCTTCCTTTCGCTGGTGGTGATGTGTGTGCAAATTTTGGTGATGTTTTGATAATTCTTATGCTGTCAAAGGCAAGTTGTTTTTCATATCAACTTTGCGTTGCCACAGCAACAGCGTTTTATAAAATGCCAAAATCTTCACATCTCTGTGATTCATCATCAATGTGTTCAGGCTTATGTCAGAAGGTCTGAGGTGAATCTGGACAACGGGTTGACAACAGTACATAAAAGTATTAAAAAAGCAAAACTCCTGTTGCCACAAGGTGGCGCTATGACTGTGAGTGAATATTATCATATGGATGACATCAGCTCAGGTCTGTGATCCTACATGTAAAGTTTCATTCAGATTGGAGCATGTTCAGAGAGTTAGACCTGCACTTCCTGTTTCATGGCGAAGGATCAGTATTTCGGGGGGCTGCCATGGCCACACCCTTTGACCGACATAGAAGACTTTTATAACTTTTCATCAGGAAGGTCTACTGTATGTACGGACCAAATTTCAGGTCTCTAAGACTTACCCCCTAGGAGCAGTTCATCACAGATTTTTCACAGTTAACGCAAGATATGTCACTTCCTGTTGGGTTTAGAGCATGGCTATGATTGACTTTTTTGTCTTTCCCGATGTGCTGAACATGCCTGCCAAATTTTGTATCCATCGATGAAATGTCCTTCCAGTTAGTCTAATAGCACTTTTTAAAATTTTGCAGGGGGCGCTATGGAGCCATTTTGGGACACACATGCACAGACCCCATAAAATATCAAATTTTTCACCGGTCCTGATGTGTGTGCAGATTTTGACGCAAATCGGTGCATGTTTAGGCCCTCAAAAAAGCAATTCATTTGGCGGTAAAATAATAATAATAATAATAATAATCTCTAGCATTACAATAGGGTCTTCGCACCATTCGGTGCTCGGACCCTAATTAAAGCTGCAAGCAGCGTCGGACGGGCCCTCGCTCCTCACTGCACTCCTCTTCATACGACCTTGTCTAGGGGGCGCTGTAGAGCCGATTGGAATTTCGACTGTGCAAATATGTTGGTCGTGGGATACTATATGTATGTACCAAATTTCATGTTTGGAGGATAAAGCAGTGATTTTATATGAGTATTTCAATATTTGTAGGGGGCGCTGTGGAGCCGTTTGACCACGTCCATTCCTGAATTGTATATTAAATATTAGGTCTTTAGATTAATGAGGATTTGTGTGGATTTGGTGATATTACGTGGATCCCTTCACCTCCAAAAAACATTTCGTTCCATATGGCGATTTTGATCAAAATGGCCGCCATGCCACGCCCACACCGTGTGACGTATCCACAAGATTTTAATAACTTTACATCCTGGATGAGTCCAGATGCCACACATCGAATTTGGTAAACAGCGGACAAAAATCCTGGGAGGGGTTCGTTAAATTCCAATGTCTGCGCACAACGTGTTCGATTGTACAATGATAAGCTTTTTTGTTCAAAATGTCCGCCATGCCACGCCCACACCGTGTGACGCAGCCACAAGATTTTAATAACTTTTCATTCTGGAGGGGTCTAAACGCCACACAGCGAGTTTGGTGAAGATCGGACAAAAATCTTGGGAGGAGTTCGTTAAATTACAATGCCTGCGCACAGCGTTTTCCAGGGGGCACCGTTGAGCTTTTTTGTTCAAAATGGCCGCCATGCCACGCCCACACCGTGTGACGTAGCCACAAGATTCTAATAACTTTTCATCCCGGAGGGGTGTATATGCCACACAGTGAATTTGGTGAAAATTGGACAAAAATCCTGGGAGGAGTTCGTTAAATTCCAATGCCTGCGCACCACATGTTCTAGTTGGCGCTGTTTAGCTTTTTTGTTCAAAATGGCCGCCATGCCACGCCCACACCGTGTGACGCAGCCACAAGATTTTAATAACTTTTCATCCTTGAGGTGTCTAGATGCCACACAGCGAATTTGGTGAAGATTGGCCAAAAATCCTGAGAGGAGTTCGTTAAATTCCAATGCCTGCGCACCACGTGTTCTAGTTGGCGCTGTTTAGCTTTTTTGTTCAAAATGGCCGCCATGCCACGCCCACACCGTGTGACACAGCCACAAGATTTTAATAACTTTTCATCCTAGATGGGTCTAAATGCCACACAATGAATTTGGTGAAGATCGGCCAAAAATCCTGGGAGGAGTTCGTTAAATTCCAATGGCTGCGCACCACGTGTTCTAGTTGGCGCTGTTGAGCTTTTTTGTGCAAAATGGCCGCCATGCCACGCCCACACCGTGTGACGCAGCCACAACATTTTAATAACTTTTCATCCTGGAGGGGTCTAGATGCCACACAGCGAATTTGGTGAAAATCGGATAAAAATCCTGGAATGAGTTTGTTAAATTCCAATGCCTGTGCACCACGTGTTCTAGTTGGCGCTGTTTAGCTTTTTTGTTCAAAATGGCCGCCATGCCACGCCCACACCGTGTGAAGCAGCCACAAGATTTTAATAACTTTTCATCCTGGAGGGGTTTAGATGCCACACAGCAAATTTGGTGAGGATCGGATAAAAATCCTGGGAGGAGTTCGTTAAATTCAAATGCCTGCGCACCACATGCTGTAGGGGGCGCTGTTGAGCTTTTTTTAAAATTTCAACAGCAGGAATTTTTTTGTCTTGGGCTACTGTACCTGTGTACCAAATTTCATGAGTTTACGTGAAACTAGCCGTATTAACTCCACTAAAGCACAATTTTCTAGGTGGCGCTATTGAGTCATTTTGCCATTCATATGTGTAATTCCCCAAAAATATCAAATTTTTCACTAGTCCTGATGTGTGTGCCAAATTTGGTGAGTTTTTGAGCATGTTAAGGGGGTCAAATTGAGGTTCAAAGTGGCGTAAGAAAAATTAAAGCTGCAAGCAGCGTCGAACGGGCCCTCGCTCCCCCCCCCGCACCGCCGCTCTGAAGATGACAGGAATCTTTAAAGTACACAGTTGTGTTACTGCTCTGCACATGTACCAAATTTCATGTCTGTAGGATAAAGCGATGATTTTATATGAATTTTTGAAATTTCTAGGGGGCGCTGTGGGGCTGTTTGGCTGCGCCCGAGTGTTGATGGATAGCCTGTCATAAAACATATCAAGTTTCATTCACATCTGATCATGTGCAATGAAGTTATGAGTATTTCACACTTCATGGTCGCACGCTCAAAATGGCTGCCATGCCACGCCCACACCATGTGAGGCAGCTACGAGATTTTAATAACTTTTCATCCTGGAAGGGTCTAGATGCCACACTGCGAATTTGGTGAAGATCGGATAAAAATCCTGGGAGGAGTTCGTTAAATTCCAATGTGTCCAAATGACTTTGTCTAGGGGGCGCTGTAGAGCTCATTGGAATTTCGACTGTGTAAATCTGTTGGTCTCGGGTTCGTATGTGTATATTCCAAATTTCATGTTTGTAGAATAAAACTGTGATTTTTTATGAGTATTTGAATATTTGTAGGGGGCGCTGTGGAGCCGTTTGAACATGTCCATTCATGAATTGCATATTAAATGTTAGTTCTTGAGATTAATGAGGACTTGTGTGGATTTGGTGATTTTACATGGATCCCTTCACCTCCAAATCTCATTTTGTTCAACATGGCAAGTTTGCTCAAAATTACCGCCATGCCACGCCCACACCGTGTGACACAGCCATAAGATTTTAATAACTTTTCTTCTTGGATGGGTCTAGATGCCACACAGCGAATTTGGTGAAGATCGGATAGAAATCCTGGGAGGAGTTCGTTAAATTCCAATGCCTGCGCACCACGTTTTCTAGGGGGCGCCGTGGAGCTTTTTCAAAATTTCAAAAGCAGGAATGTTTTTGTCTCGGGCTACTGTACCTGTGTACCAAATTTTATAGCTGTACGTGAAACTAGCCGTATTAACTCCACTAAAGACCAACTTTTAAGGTGGCGCTATTGAGTCATTTTACCATTCATATGTGCAATTCCCCCAAAATATCAAATTTTTCGCCAGTCCTAATGTGTGTGCAAAATTTGGTGAGTTTTTGAGCATGTTTAGGGGGTCAAATTGAGGTTCAATTTGGCGTAAGAAAAATAAAGAAAGAAACAGAGCAGGAACAATAGGGCCTTTGCCCTGCAAGGCAAAGGCAGCGTTCAGTGTTTCACACTGATCGCTGCCCTTTGCCTTTTCGGGCTCGGGCCCTAATAAAGAAACCGCCAAACAAACCGCCAAACCGCCAAAGAAACACTAGAAGAACAATAGGGTCCTACGCACTGTAGTGCTTCGGGCCCTAATTAAAGCTGCAAGCAGCGTCGGACGGGCCCTCGCTCCTCATCATACTCCTCTCCGCATGACCTTGTCTAGGGGGCGCCGTAGAGCCGATTAGAATTTCGACTGTGCAAATCTGTTGGTCTTGGGATACTATATGTATGTACCAAATTTTATGTTTGTAGGATAAAGCAGTGATTTTATATGACTATTTGAATATTTCTAGGGGGCGCTGTGGAGCCGTTTGACCACGTCCATTCCTGAATTGTATATTAAATATTAGGTCTTGAGATTAATGAGGATTTGTGTGGATTTGGTGATTTTACATGGATCCCTTCACCTCCAAAACCCATTTCGTTCCACATGGCGATTTTGTTCAAAATGGCCGCCATGCCACGCCCACACCATGTGACGTATCCACGAGAATTTAATAACTTTTCATCCTGGAGGGGTCCAGATGCCACACAGTGAATTTGGTGAAGATCGAACAAAAATCCTGGGAGGAGTTCGTTAAATTCCAATGCCTGCGCACAACGTGTTCCATTGTACAATGTTTAGCTTTTTTGTTCAAAATGGCCGCCATGCCACGCCCACACCGTGTGATGCAGCCACAAGATTTTAATAACTTTTCATCCTGGAGGGGTGTAGATGCCACACAGGGAATTTGGTGAAGATCGGCCAAAAATCCTGGGAGGAGTTTGTTAAATTCCAATGCCTGCGCACCACGTGTTGAAGTGGGCGAGGTTAAGCTTTTTTGTTCAAAATGGCCGCCATGCCACGCCCACACCGTGTGACACAGCCACTAGATTTTAATAACTTTTCATCCTGGAGGGGTCTAGATGCCACACAGCGAATTTGGTGAAAATTGGATAAAAATCCTGGGAGGAGTTTGTTAAATTCCAATGCCTGCGCACCACGTGTTCTAGTTGGCGCTGTTTAGCTTTTTTGTTCAAAATGGCCGCCATGCCACGCCCACACGTGTGACGCAGCCACGAAATTTTAATAACTTTTCATCCTGGATGGGTCTAGATGCCACACAGCGAATTTGGTGAAGATCGGACAAAAATCCTGGGAGGAGTTCGATAAATTCCAATGCCTGCACACTACGTGCTCTAGGGGGCGCTGTTGAGCCTTCTTTGAAATTTTAAAAGCAGGAATGTTTTTGTCTCGGGCTACTGTACCTGTGTACCAAATTTCATGAGTTTACGTGAAACTAGCCGTATTAACTCCACTAAAGCCCAATTTTCTAGGTGGTGCTATTGAGTCATTTTGCCATTCATTTGTGTAATTCCCCCAAAATATCAAATTTTTCACCAGTCTTGATGTGTGTGCCAAATTTGGTGAGTTTTTGAGCATGTTTAGGGGGTCAAATTGAGGTTCAAAGTGGCGTAAGAAAAAGAAACCGCCAAACCGCCAAACACTAGAGGAACAATAGGGTCCTACGCACTGTAGTGCTTCGGGCCCTAATAATAATCTCTAGCATTACAATAGGGTCTTCGCACCATTCGGTGCTCGGACCCTAATAATCTCTAGCATTCCAATCGGGTCTTCGCACCATTCGGTGCTCGGACCCTAATAATAATAATCTCTAGCATTACAATAGGGTCTTCGCACCCTTCGGTGCTCGGACCCTAATAATAATCTCTAGCATTACAATAGGGTCTTCGCACCATTCGGTGCTCGGACCCTAATAATAATCTCTAGCATTCCAATAGGGTCTTCGCACCCTTTGGTGCTCGGACCCTAATAATAATAATAATAATCTCTAGCATTACAATAGGGTCTTCGCACCATTCGGTGCTCGGACCCTAATAATCTCTAGCATTCCAATAGGGTCTTCGCACCTTTCGGTGCTCGGACCCTAATAATCTCTAGCATTACAATAGGGTCTTCGCACCATTCGGTGCTCGGACCCTAATAATCTCTAGCATTACAATAGGGTCTTCGCACCATTCGGTGCTCGGACCCTAATAATAATAATCTCTAGCATTACAATAGGGTCTTCGCACCATTCGGTGCTCGGACCCTAATAATCTCTAGCATTGCAATAGGGTCTTCGCACCCTTCGGTGCTCGGACCCTAATAATAATAATCTCTAGCATTCCAATAGGGTCTTCGCACCATTCGGTGCTCGGACCCTAATAATAATAATCTCTAGCATTACAATAAGGTCTTCGCACCATTCGGTGCTCGGACCCTAATAATAATAATAATAATCTCTAGCATTACAATAGGGTCTTCGCACCATTCGGTGCTCGGACCCTAATAATAATAATAATAATAATCTCTAGCATTACAATCGGGTCTTCGCACCATTCGGTGCTCGGACCCTAATAATAATAATAATAATAATAATAATCTCTAGCATTACAATAGGGTCTTCGCACCATTCGGTGCTCGGACCCTAATAATAATCTCTAGCATTACAATATGGTCTTCGCACCATTCGGTGCTCGGACCCTAATAATCTCTAGCATTCCAATCGGGTCTTCGCACCATTCGGTGCTCGGACCCTAATAATAATCTCTAGCATTACAATAGGGTCTTCGCACCCTTCGGTGCTCGGACCCATATAATAATCTCTAGCATTACAATAGGGTCTTCGCACCATTCGGTGCTCGGACCCTAATAATAATCTCTAGCATTACAATAGGGTCTTCGCACCATTCGGTGCTCGGACCCTAATAATAATAATAATAATCTCTAGCATTACAATAGGGTCTTCGCACCATTCGGTGCTCGGACCCTAAT